>CM054122.1:161572421-161772926 GCA_028751855.1 Ambrosia trifida
CTTCGCTTGAGGATGAACGGGATCTTTTCTTCAGTGGTAAATCTTCATCATTCCATTCTTTCTCTTTCATCTTTCCACTTGTGCTACCCTCTTCGTTCTTCACCTCAACCACTAACTCTCGGCCTTTATATTTAAGATGGTACCACTCCATCATCTCTAAGTATTGTACATACACTTGCCTAAGAGTTCTTGCAATGTCTTCTTTCTTTGCCAAACTTGGTAGCCCTCGTCCGTATCCCATTGACATAGCGACTATCGCCCAATTGTCATCATTTGTCACTTTGCTGTATCCACCGATCACTTGAACTTTAGTGTACAAATCCAACAAATTATTGGATATCTGGTTTCATCTTTTGGTGGAATCGGTGCTTTGATCTTAAATTTTAAGAATTCTTTCATGAACCATTCGATTGCGTGGTTCTCGAATTTGTTGGGGTCGGACTCATTTTTTTTTCGATCGGTTGTGTCCGGAAGATTAAATCGGCATGGTCCGGACTCAACCCGGACACAATTTACATACGAAAATCGCAAAATTTTACCAGTACGGCAAAAATCGATAGGGGCCGGGGCACCTGTTATTAGTTTTTACTAATTCCGACTTCTTAATTCTATTCATTTCTTGTTTTGTAGATTGAAAAGTAGAACTTGGTTATCAAAGATCTTGTTAAGGAAAAAGATTAAGATAAAGAAAGGTTCGAAGGAATTATTGCGGGCTTGGTGGCTGAAAAAGAAAAGGATAATGCGGATAAAGAGGCTATGCTCAATAGAATGGCACAAATTGAAGCTATGTTAACAGCTACGGGTCGAAAATAAGCTATAAACACTTAGACATGAATGTTTTGAAGTTTTTCATGGATAATTTTGGTTATTTGATGTATTAGTTGGTGTTTCTATTATAGTCTTTTACATGATTTTAAATTTGGAAAACTGTAACAAATTTGTTTTATATAATTTGAGATTTTGTATTATTTGACTGTTTTATATAATATAGTTTTCTTGAAATTTAACAAACACTGTAGCAAAGCTAAATGGTAGCAAATTTTCAATGAAAGTGGTGGCTAAATGATAACAAATTTTCAATAAAAGTGGTGGCTAAATGGTAGCAAATTTTCAATGAAAGTGGTGGCTAAATGGTTGCAAATTTTCAAAGAAAGTGATGGCTAAATGGTGGCAAATTTTCAATGAAAGTGATGGTTAAATGCAACGTTTTTAAAACCGGACCGGCCAGTCCGGCCGGTTAAACCGGAGATCGGAGGTGCCGCCGGTCCGGTCATCCCTCTAGGACCGTTTGTAAAGTAAACCGGGCGGCCGGACCCCTAGCCGGTGGTTCAACCGAAAGACCGGTGTAAAACGATCGGGCCGGACTTTTAAACCGGAGTTGCAGAGCCAGCGAGATCTGTAGAGGAGCATGTATGACGATGGATCTGTGTGGTTTTAACACAGTCGCGACCAACAACCGACTAAATCATAAACAAAACAAAAGCTACTACAAAAAAATTTGTATGAAATCGATGCTTTTGTGACATCTTGAGATAACCAGAAAAAAAAAAGAGAGAGAGAGAAAGAGAAAGAGAGAGGAAAATGAGATTTTTTTTTTTTTTTGAAAGTTAAATTTTATTCAAAAGCGCACCAGCCGGTCTCAAAGCGAGGACCCCCGGGCCGAAAACCGATTACATCGAATTCAATGGATTGTTACACCACACATTCCACTCTAACTCTTTGAATCTAGATCTATTACGAATCCAGAAGAAGGAAATCGATTTTATATGCTCTGCGACTTCTATGGCCTTCGTTTAGAGTCTTTGAAAATTCTGTTATTTCTTTCGGTCCATATTGCCCAAATAGAAGTGATCACAATGCCCCGCAGAATATACTTGACAGTCGATGTAGACAGATGATGATCAGCCAAGTTCATCAAATCTGTAACTTCAAAAGCATAAATAGGCGGAAGGCGACACCAAGACGCAACCCGGGACCACAACTCAGCTGCAAAACTGCAGCCGGTGAACAGATGGATAGCAGTTTTCGGTTCTGAACTGCAGAACTCGCACAGATCGGACTGTATGTTGACTCCTCGCTGCAGCAATGCTTCTTTAGTCGGAAGACGATTAATAGCCGCTCTCCATGCCGTAACTTTACATTTTAGCGGCGCCCATCCTTTCCACTTCATACAACAAGTTTGCGGCTGCACACTGGTTGACTGAAGAAGATCTTTCGCTTTCTTCACAGAAAAAACGCCATCTGAAGCCGCTGTCCATTTCCATTTGTCATTTCCACCTGTCAATCCATAATCAAAAATGTCCGAGAGTAAAGACATTAGTTCAGTAACCTGGTGAGCGTTTTTTATTTAATTTAATATAAATTTGATTTCTGCACATTTTCCCTTCTCAAGAAAAGTCATAATTGTCTTTTCTCTCCACTTTCCAATAATTATTTTAATAACATTTTTGTGTATTGTTATATTATGGTTAATAATAATAATATTATTGTATTTAGTAATTTTTTACTTATGTACGTGAATATATTTATTACTAAACCTATTTTTATTTAGTTATAAAGTAACAAAACATATATATGTATTATATTAATTACGATACTTATATTTTATATGTATTATGTATTGATAAGGGTTCCATACAAAAAGTTAATATTGTGAGAAGTGTGAGAAAGGCTCTCATGATAACAAGTGACACTAAGATAAAGGATACAAAGGTAATTATATACAAATAATTAACTTATTAAATTTAAATCTTTTTTTAATTAAGGAGTGATTATAGGGATATTAATTTAATTTTTTCAATAGTTTTGTTTGTTGTCTTCTAAACCATTTTTTATTTTGTTGTTGTACCACACAAATGCTTTATATTTAAACAAATAAACATCTTATCTTCTATGTGTTTAAACACATTTACGAAACACATCTGAACCATGGTAAGTTCCACCTTCTTATCTTCTCCAACCTTCCAAGGTCTTCGACCACTCAACAAACCAAGCGACCCCACCTCCCTCTTCACTACCAAACCCTCCTTAACCATCACCCCAAAGAAGAAGTTCAACCGTGGCATCAAGTCAGAGCTCAACACTTATCTAGTGATCAGTTTAAGTTGGTTTCTTTGCTTAACCCTCTGTGTGTTTTAAAATCAACTGTTGTGTTTTACCATATTTTTTTGCTTAAAACACAAAAGGCTTAACAAAAAATCCCCTTTTACAAATGTTTGTGTTTTACCATATTTCTTTTCTTAACCCTTCGTGTGTTTTAACATAAACCCTTTTTGTTTTGATTTTTTTGTTTTGATTTTAACATAAACCCTTCGTGTGTTTTAAAATCAAACCCAAGTGAATTCTCATGTTGTGTTTTAAAGCCAATCCAAGTACATCCCCCCGTTGTGTTTTAACCCAAATCTGATGCATTTACCTGTTGTGTTTTAAATTGAACCCAACAAATCGGAATCGTATACAAAAAAACAATTGTTTGATTTTTTTCTCTGAAACACACCAACAAATCTGAATCTTTTTGTTCGATCTACTCATGATTTGCAGGTTTTATTTTAAGGTTTGATGTGAGAGAGAGAGAGAGAGAGAGAGAGTAAAAGAACCGTATAAAGGAGAGAGAGAATTAGAGATAAGGAAAGTCTCCTTGTAATAAGGAGGTGTTTAATGACTCTTTTTGTGTGTTGACAATTATACCCACATAAGCCTATTTTTATTAATTAAATTATTACACAATTTACACTTTTGCCACTCATTTAATCTTAACCATCCATCATTATGATCTAAAGGACACAATTATTTCTCACTCTTCTCACAAAACACACCTTTTGTATCCTAACCCTACCCTTATGTATTATTTTAAATGGCTGTATTAATATATAAAATTAATATAATATTATCCGGTTCTTATATCCGGTTCGACCGGTCGGACCGGTCGGACCAGTGAACCAGTAATGAGACCGGTTCATTGTTCGGACCGAATCTGAAACATTGGTTAAATGGTAACAAATTTTCAATGAAAGTGGTGGCTAAATGATAGTAAATTCTCAATGCAAGCGGTGACTAAATGGTTGCAGACTATATGGTACCAAAACGGTTACAAAAAAAAGGTGTAAATTTTCAATAAAAAATAGTGTCTAAATGGTGACAATATCGGTGACTAAATGGTACCAAAACGGTAGCAAAAGACATTTCTAAAACATTATAGAAGCGATAGCAATAATTTTAACTGTTTTGTGGTGACAAAAATATGGTAGTGGTAGCTATTTGGTGAAATTAGGGCAACAGGTGTTTTTGCTACCGCATTTTCGGTGGCAAAATGGTGGCTACAGAGCAATTGCTACCGTTATGTACATGGTCGGCCCTTGGGTGGGCCGGGGAGGCCAACAGACCAGGGTCCGAAAATATCGGGGGCCCATTTAAAAATAATCCTATATATGTGTGTGTGTGTGTGTGTGTGTATGTATATGTTTTTTTAAAACACATCTTTAAACATTTAAACTCGGGCCTATTAAACACATCTTTTAAATTATAAAATAACTTAAATACTAGTAACTCATAACAAGTTTAAAATCCCATTACTCATTTAATTTAACTAAATAAAAAAAACAAAAAGAATAGAAGAAACCTGCGACACACAGAAGCAAACAAAATTTTTCCCCAACCTATTTCAAAAGCTTTGGGCTAAAAAGAATGTTAAAGAAGCTTCACTCATCCTCGGTTACCTATTCGCTTAATACAATATGTCATTAACTCATTGTAATACTTTAAACGTCGTTTAAAGAAAATAATTTACGTTATTTATTTCGAGCATGTTTGGCTCTCCTTATTTCCACCTCCTTATAACTTATTACTTTTTCAAAAAGTTAATAAGTTAAAAAAAGTGTTTAAAAAATGACTTAATGTTTTAACTTTTCATTTGCCTATAATAAGTTGTTTTGAAAAAGTAAGGAATGTGTGACTTTTTGAACCTTCTTAGTCCTTATAACTTAGGGCATGTTTGGCTCTCCTTATTTTCACCCACTTATAACTTATTACTTTTCCAAAACGTTGATAAGTTTGTCAAGGCTTAAGGGTAAGAGGCACATTTTTCGTGGCTTGGCCCAGACATCTAAATTCCCAGGGACGGCCCTGGTTATGTAACCGAAAATGTGGTGACAAAAGCCCAATTTTCTAGTAGTGGTTCGCATGTCACGCATTTAACAAAGTCTTGCAAGCACCAGTTTGTCACCACAACACGCGACACGCGTAAAATACTAGTTTTAAACATTTAAAAACTCCAACTGAAGTTCCTTTTACAAGAACCTAAGAAACTAAAATAGAACCATATGATGCTTATAAGCTACAATCTTTGAAGCCTGTGTTCGATGAGTTGTAGCAGTGGATGCAGGAATCAGGTTCTTCCATCTACAAGTACACACACTAAGCATTTATTGGTTCAAGCGTGATTGCATACAATTGCGACATCAAGATGAGATATAACAAGATAGGAGTGCATCAAGTGAAGAGAGGTTGGGTACGCTTATCATAACTTAGACCATGGTTTCAATATTTTTAACTGTTACGTCATAAAATGTCTGGCACATCATCAAACCACTTTCTTTTACTTTTTTCATTGCACCCTTTGAGATTTGTGACACGCATGAATTTTTTTTATTAATTCCTACAATTAATTCCCACATGAAAAATCATGTTCACACCCCAAGAAAAATGGTTGCAGCCGTGAAGATGCTAACGCCCCTTAATGTGGGATGGAACGATAGGGCCACCTCATCAAGGGTGTGACCCCATTACGTTTAGACTATTTGGTGTGCCCCTCTTTTCCCCCAACTTCCCCAACTGTCACATCAGCGTCATGTTATTTCTCCCATTTTCTCCCCCAAACTTTGGAAATGGTTTCCCCCAACTCTCCCATTCCCCCTTCCTTTTTTTATTCTTTTTCCTTTTTATTTAATTATATAATTTAGATTTCATAATTATTTTTTTATTAAAATAAAATAAAAAACGTAAAAAAAACGTCAAAATTTATAAAAACCGAAATTTCATAAAATTAAAAAAAAATACAAACTAAAGTCACAAAATAATAAAAATTACAAAGTAAAGTTCATTAAAAAAAACTAAAAAAACTACTCGTCATTGTTGTCGACACGAAAATTATTCCAAATGTGATCAACGAGATCCGAAACAAGGTTTCCATTCATAGTAGTATCGCGTAACGCCCACGTGTTTGATTCTTGTTGTCCCTCGTCAACTGGCTCGAGCACTTCTTCAACCTCATTCGGATCGTAAACGCATATCGCACGACCTTCGTCTTCAATTATCATGTTATGAAGTATCAAACACGCGTACATAATGTATCTCAATCTTTGTGGATGGAATGCACGTGCTGGTCGTTCTATTATATGCCACTTCGCCTTGATCACACCATATAATCGTTCGACGTATTTCCTTGCTGCTTCTTGGCACTTCGCAAACTTTTTCCTTTTGTCATCTGAAGAATTCAATATTGTCTTCACAATAGACGCCCAGCTTGGGTATATGCCGTCACATAAATAATACCCATGCTTATATTTTACGCCATTGAGCCAAAAAGAATCATCAGGGCCGGTGCCTCTAATCATGGGGTCAAAAATATGAGATCTTGCAAGAACATTTAAGTCGTTACACGAACCTGCAACGCCAAAAAAAGCATGCCAAATCCAAAGATCTTGTGAGCAAGCGGTTTCAAGAATAAGTGATGGTTCTCCTACTTCACCCCGAGTAAATTGACCTTTCCATGCGGTGGGGCAATTACGTTATGGCCAATGCGTACAATCAAGACTTCCTAGCATGCCAGGAAAGCCGTGTTTCTCTGCATGGTGCGCGTAGAGCTTTTCGATGTCGCTTTTTCTTGGCGTACGCATATAAACCTTGCTATATAACTTCACGACATCTTCGCAAAACTGGTACAAACATTCCCGACTCATTCTATCAGACATCCTTAAATACTCATCCCATGAATCACTCGCAGTGTCGTATGCTAATTGACGAATTGCAGACGTGCATTTTTGTAGGGTCGTAAAACCCCGTTTCCCTCTACCATCGAATCGTAGTGTAAAAAATTCATCGTAATTAGCTAAATCATCGGCAATTCGTTCGAACAATCTTCTACTCATTCGGAAACGACGCTTAAACTGTTCGTCAGTGTAAACACAGTTTTCATCAAAATAGTCGGCCACCAAACGTTCATGTGCACCTTTAAAAAATATAAAAGTTAGGTTTATAAATTTTTTTCCAAACATGTTATAAAAAATATAAAACATATTAAAAAAATAAAACATTTTAACAAAAAAAAAACATACCCTCACGATCTCTATCAAGCGCCGCGCTCCGTGTCAATGGTACCGAAGACGCTTCACTATCGCTTTCGTCTTCCACCTCGGCTAGAATTTTTGCCGTTTCCATCATCGCACCAACGTAAAAGTTTATCACGTTTTGTTCCTCCTCTTCCGACGAACTCATGGTAACAAATTGGATTTTTATAAATTTGGTGGATGAAAATATGGTTGTGTGTAAAAAATATGGTTGTGTTTAAAAAATAATGTGTAAAAATGTAGGGGATGGAAGAATATATTTATATAGGTAAATGGTTGAATTTTTTTTTTTTTTTAATTCAAACGGCTATATTGTCAGATGGGCCCCACTCCAACGTTCAAAAAAATCCAGCCAATGGCTGGCCTCGGTACCAACGGGAAAATTGCCCCGTTTTCCCCGAAAAAAAAATCAAGGGGGGCGGTGTTCAAAAACATGGCCGAAGCCATGTCACCTCCCCGAGACTACTCCCCCAAGGCACACCAAATAGTCTTAGCCTTATAAACAACTTGGGACAATACAAGTAATGCCAAAATCATTGGGAATAGACATGGACGAGCAAACGAGATCTCCTTAAAACCATATGTAGTGATTGGAGGAAGTGGGTGTTTGGGGTTCGACGTGGGCAAGTTGGTGGTGATAGACCGCGTCGGGTTGGTCAGCGGAGGGTATGGGTGTGGTCACAAAAATAGTGTATTTTGGGTTTGGGTTTGATACAACTAGCTAATTTTATAATAATAATAATAATAATAATAATAATAATAATAATAATAATAATAATAATAATAATAATAATAATAAAAAAAAAAAGAAATTTAGTTAAAAGGAATATTATTATTAAACCCCTTAACACTCACCTAATCATTACCCCCCTTCAAACACGTGAGTGTAAATATCCCTCTTGCCAACGTGACGCTAAGGTGGCAACATTTTTTCTTCGTTCAATTGACAAATACCAGGGTGGGCCTACCATGGTGGTAGGGGTCACACCCGCAACCCCTCAACGTTACGCACGTAGAGAAAAAAATTTAGGCTTTTTTTTTAAAAAAAAAACGTTGCCTCAGAATAAATTTTACGTTACCCCAAAAATAAATTTTACGTTATCTCTAAAAGTAAATTTTGCGTTACGTTAATCGAAAAATAGTTATCGAACTTATACTAAACGTCTAAACCACAAGTCTACAACTAATACTAAAGCCAACCCAATTCCCAAAACCCGAAACCCAACCCCCATTTGACCCAACAAGAAGCCCAAACTGGCTCACCCCAACCCCTAAAACCTAAAAAAAACGAGTTTTGTTATGCTTCTTCTTTATCCCTACCAGCCAAACGAAATCTATGTGTAACTTTATCGATTATCGTGTTTTTATTTCTTTTACATTATATGAAATAAAGACGATTTTTTTTAACGTTACTCACCACTAACAACTACTAATGATAAAATTGTTCATTCCAATTTCCATGTTATCAACAAATCTCATTTGTTTATTATTGTATTTTTTTCAATTGTGTACACATTTAAATCATGCAACCAAATGAGACCGGCACATTTGAACTACATTGTTTGTGAAATGGAACCACTTCCATTGAACCAAAACAACTAGTTTCCGCTGTGTTCCCGAGCTAACTTAAAGAGGGAAAAAAAAGGAAAGGAAAAGAAAAGAAATGATAAATATGCTTTCCTTCTGTTTCCTTTCAAATCGGAAGGAAAACTAAACTAGAGAATTTTGTCTACTTTTCCTTCAATTTCCTTTCTTTTCCTTTGTTAAATGAAACTCGGGAACACACAATGTTTTGTTTTCCTTTCTTTTCCTTCCTTAAATGAAACTCGGGAACACACTCAAAATTTTCTTTCCTTTCATTTCCTTTTCTTTCTCTCATTAAGTTAACTCGGGAACACAGATGAAATGCAAATCCATGGACATATGATAAAAACAGATCGATTTGTGCCTCTATTAAGAATATGTATATAATGTTATGTATTAGTTACATCTCAAAGATGTAAAGGTATACTTTATACGTATCAAGATAAAACATTGCTTACCGTAAAGGCGTAAACTAAGGTGCCGTTTGTTTTTTGCTCAGAAGCACTTCTGACCTCTTTTGTCTGCGTCACACAGACGCGCGCAGACGTTTGGGATCTACAGATTGTTTTTTGGAAGATCTTTCACTCAAAAAAGTCTTCCTGACCTCTTCTTGGTACAGACTTGTTCCAAAGTCTTCTAAGGTCTTCTCCACTTCTCTTCTCCTCACCCACCACCACCACGGTCCACCACCACCACCATCCACCACCACGGTCCACCACCACCGCCATCCACCACCACCACCACCATCCACCACCGTCGTCCACCACCACCGTCCACCACCACCACCACCGTACACCACCACCATGGTCCACCACCACCACGGTCCACCAACACCACCCGCCACCACCGTCCACCACCACCACGGTCCACCAACACCACGGTCCACCAAAACCACCCACCACCACCACGGTCCACCAACACCACCCACCACCACCGTCCACCACCACCACGGTCCACCACCACCACCCATTGCCGTCTACCACCACCACAGTCCACCACCACCAACCACGGTCCACCACCATCGTCCACCACCACCACCATCCACCACCACCGTCCACCACCATCCACCACCACCATCACCACCCACCACCACCACCACCATCGTCCACCACCACTACAACCCACCACCACGGTCCACCAACACCACCCGCCACCACCGTCCACCACCACCACGGTCCACCAACACCACCCACCACCACCGTCCACCGCCTACCACCACCGTCCACCAAAACCACCCACCACCACCACGGTCCACCAACACCACCCACCACCACCGTCCACCGCCCACCACCACCACCGTCCACCAAAACCACCCACCACCACCACGGTCCACCAACACCACCCACCACCACCGTCCACCACCACCCATAACCGTCTACCACCACCACAGTCCACCACCACCAACCACGGTCCACCACCACCGTCCTCCACCACCACGGTCCACCACCACGGTCCACCACCATCACCACCCACCACCATCACCACCATCGTCCACCACCACTACCACCCACCACCGTCCACCACCACCACGGTACATCACCACCGTCTATCACCAGACTGCTGTAAAAAATCAGTTTATTTCAGCAGCCTGCAGACATTAACAAACAAACAGTATTCTTCTTGCAGACTGCAGACCTTTGGTCCACCTCTTCTCCTGCAGATGTCTACAGATGTAGTCCGCAGACTGCAGACCTTTTCCTGCAGAAAAAACAAACAACACCTAAGTTGATTTACGTTAATTTACCTCACAAAATTTGGGCTCTTTGTTTAAGCACCTTTTCTCTAGGTGGGCCGTAGTTTCTTGAATTACTTAAATGTTTCTAATTTATGGAGTGATTAACAATTTAGCATAGCTTTTAATTAATAAAACAAAATGTAGGAGGAACAGGAAGTAGAAGTAAAAGTAAAAATAAATTCCTAGAAATAAATATCTAATAGGATATTTAAAGTTATATTTGGCCAGTAAGTGTGTTACTAAAGTAGTTGATTCAGTAAAGTTTTATATTCTGTATTTAAATTATAACTTGAAGGAAAACAAGTGAACATCAAAGAATTTTCTTATACGTATTGTTATGTTAAGAAAATGAATGTGTTTATGTTTGTTTACAACAATAACAACCGTTCTCAGTAAATCCCACAAATAGAGATACTATTTGTAGGGTCTGGGGAGGGTGGGATGTAGACAAACCTTACCCCCATCCTTAGATATGGAGATGTTGCTTCCATAAGAGACCACCGGCTCCAAAAGGACGAACTGGATATATATAAAATAAAAACTACCAAGTACCAACAAATCAAGTAAGTGGTGAATAAAAAACACGACAGACAAAGGAAACATATATAAACATGGTACACAACATATATGCAAGCATGATTACCAACACAAACCAAGTTCAACCTGAAAATGTACAGCCCGTAAGAATCCTTAGCCTTAATTCTACGTCTTCACGAACTCCTATCCTGGACCATGTCCTTAGAGAGGTGCAACTCTATCAAATCCTGTTCAATACGCTTATCCCAAGTCAACTTGGGTCTACCTCTACTCCTCCTACCCTCAACAATCAGCGCTTCCACTACTCTGAGTGGCGTTGACGTCTGCCTCCTCCTTACATGCCCAAACCATCTCAATCTCCATTCTTTTACCTTCTCTGAAATACTAGCCAACCCTAACCTTTCCCTAACAACCTCATTTCTTATTCGGCCTAGCCTTGTGTACCCACACATCCACCTAAGCATAAACATAAATGTTTGTTTATGTTTATAAATTACTTTTCTAAAAAATGATTTACAAACATGAAGGAACATAAACATAAACATAAATGTATATAGACAAACATCTACCTACACTAATAAAAGAGTAACTAGGGCTCCACTTGTCCCTTTACTAGGGCCTCCACATAGGCTCCAAATCACCATCCACGTGTCAACCTTACAATCAATTAAAAAAAGCGGACCCGCCTATTTTCTAGGATCCAGGTAGGTATATGGAGCTCCAGCTTTGTATATATAAAAGTCGTTATGTTTTTTTTCTTCATTCTTCCTTCAATCTTCCTTAACAATTCTTCCAATCTTCATTCTTCATTCTTCTTTTTCATTTTCTTAGAGGTAATCTTGCATCAGTTTTACTCATTTTCTATTCTTAACATTATAAGAAAACATCAAACGTTTGATTTTTGCAAATCATCCTTTTTTTTTGTTTTATTTCTGATTTATACAGTTATATCATCCTATTTTTTAGTTTGATTTCTGATTTATGCAGTTATATCATCCTATTTTTTTGTTTGATTTCTGATTTATACAGCTATTGTAAAAGATTTATGTAAATCGTGTGTTTAATCCGTTTTATTCATTTATATGAAACTGATTTTTTGAAATGTATTCGTTTGAATCTTCGGAGTTGTATTCATTTGTTGTTTTGCTTATTCATTTGTCTAAATCCTTTTCAAGAGTCTATCGATTCTGTTTATTTCTTCGGATTCAAAATATCGATTCAGTATCCATTCATTTGAATCTTCGAATTCAAAATATGACACAAGAAACCGGATTTGATCCTCTAATGTTAATTTTGATTATTTGTTGAAGAGGTTGTTTCAATGTTCGGACTATGTATTTGAAACATGAAACCGACTTCTTAAACATTCAATCGGATTTACTATTTGAAAATCAAAACAGAATGTAAAGCAACATAAAAAACATATATATCGAATGGATTTTGTTATTGTTTGTTATTGTTTGAATCCGATTTATTCATTGTTTAAAGAAGTGTCGTCAAATTCTGTAAGTACCAACCGAGCATATATCAAATCCAGAATTTGTGAGGTTTTGTCCTAAATCCTAAATCTGTTCCAACCGTTAAATTACAATATTTACAATATTTGTGATAAATATTGTAACTTACACGTAAATTTACAGTGTAATTTATTTATAATTCATAATTTGAATAAAAATATTCTCTTACTCATAATTTGTAAATATTATGAGTTTGCTTACACATGATTTGACCGAATTAAATTGAATTACTCATAAACTCATAATTTGACTGAATTAAATTATGGACTTACGTAATTATTCTCTTGCTAAATTTACCGTGTCATTTATTTATAAGTCATAATTTGACTTAAAATTATTCTCTTACTCATAATTTGTAAATATTGTAATTTTTCTGTCACATAATTTGACTGAATTAAATTGATATTAATCATGATTTCTGAATTAAATTGAATTACTCATAATTTGACCGAATTAAATTATTCTCTTACACAATTATTCTCTTACTAAATTTACTGTGTCATTTGAGAAAGTATTTGGTACAAAGTACCTTATCCTACAAAGTGTAGGAAGCCACTATAGTTTGACACGTGGAAAATGACGGTTACAAACTCAGACTTTGTTGTTAATCATTAGAAGGGTATTATAGACTTTTACTATGTCCATTAATCACGTTCTAATTTTCAGAGAAATATCAATCTCTGTTTTTTCGTAATACAAAATTCGAACTTTCCTAACTGATTACACAATATTCCTTCATTTTTTAACCTAATTCAAACTCCAAGCACAGTGCATTATTTCGATCAAAATTTTTTTTTTTAAATGGATATTCAATTGAAGAGTTGATTATCATGTTCAGTAGGTTGCTCTGTTTTTTTTTTTATTTCATCTAATCGTAATCTATTTATGATGTTTAATTGTGTATCAGACTTAAACAACAAACCGGAAACCATAATCGGAGAAGAAGATCCTGTAGTCCGGTTAATTTTGGTGTTTTCATACATACATTCGAAGATAATAAAGTTCAGAGATGAACAGAGATGAACAGAGGCTGATAGATAACTGTTTTATATAGTAGATATCACTGAGTGCGTTTTATGTTTTATGTTTTATGTAAGTGCGTTTTATGATATCAATGAGTGCGTTTTATGTAACTGCGTTTTATGATATCACTGAATGTGTTTTATGTAAGTGCGTTTTATGATATCACTGAGTGTGTTTTATTATATCAATGAGTGCGTTTTATGTTTTATGTAAGTGCGTTTTATGATATCAATGAGTGCGTTTTATGTAACTGCGTTTTATGATATCACTGAATGTGTTTTATGTAAGTGCGTTTTATGATATCACTGAGTGCGTTTTATGTTTTTACGTTGTAAGTTGAATATCATCAAAATGTAAGTGCGTTTTATGATATTACTAAATGCGTTTTAAGTAATAATATGTGATTCTAATATTAACGTGTTTGAGTGCGTTTTCTTATATAGACATGCGTTTTAACAACATGATCATGTGAAATCATTAAAATCAATGAAAAACTGAAAACGCCTTTATAACTTTCATCAAACGCACGAACAAACTCATTCGCTCTCTTGCTTCACCTGTTTCATACAAACGTAATTTTAGGGTTTTTATTTCTTCATCATAGACGATGAAAACTAATAGACGATCAAAATTAAAGTAACAATATGAACATCTGCTTACTTATTTTGCGTTTTGGAGCCATAATTTGTTCTTAATCGAGTGATTATGGGTCGTCTAATGTCGTTTGAAATTGTGCTCTGTTTTTTGTGTTTACAGAGTATGGTGTTTAACGGAGTTTTTGAGTTTTATGATTTGCACGATTATAGCAAATTATAATTACTTTCAAATAATGAGATGATTTGGGCGGTATGATTAAAAAAATCAAATTATTTTACGAGCATTTGTCAGATTTACCCCTGACTTGTTAACGGCAAACATAAAACGCGTTGATAATTACGATCATGCCATCTTGTTTTTAAACGCAGATCAAAGGGCTAGGAGGGCTTCTTACACTTTGTATGTTAAGGAAGCTTTGTACAATAGCCTCTCTCGTGTCATTTATTTATAAGTTACAATTTGACTTAAAATTATTCTCTTACTCATAATTTGTGATAGATGACAATCATTTACAATTGCAATTAGTTTTCTAATTTTAAGCAATTTTCATTGATTTAAGGCAAATTCCAATCTTTCTATTTGTATACTTCATCTATTAAATTACACGGTAGCAAATTTATCACACTTGCTTTACACACCATAAACCGAACGTGGAAGCATTCGAAAATGTAAGTATACCTTTACAACGTTTCTATGATTTTGTTATTTGTTGATTCCGATCTATTATTATATAATAGAAAGATAATATATAATATGTATATATTTTTCGTAATCAATCTACTTTTCGTATGAATGATTGACCGAATTTCATAATCAATCTATTTTTCGTATTCCGTTTATTTTTTTCGGTTTACTTTAATAATAATTGATTGATAATCAATTTCGAATAGATTAATTATGTAAACGAGATTAAACCGATTTATCATAATCAATCAATCTAAATTACAGGTTAAATTGATTGATAATCAATCATTCATACAAAAAATAAATGAGAGCTGTTATGGTAAGCCTGAATTATGGGATTTAGTTTAATATTTTAAATTTGAATTCTTAGACCTTGAGCATGTGACTTTTCTAACTCAGCATAAATTATGGTAAGCCTAAATTACGGGTTAAATTGATTCATAATCAATCATCTATACAAAAAAATAAATTCGAAATTTGGTTTACAACCATAATACCTCTCATTTACTTTAATCTCAGTTTATTTTAATAATAATTGATTATGAAAAATAGATTGTATGAATGATTGGTTATCAATCAATTATTATTAACTAGGTTAGAGACCCGTAAACATTGTTTTGGAGACCGGATCGGACCGGCCGGTCCGACCGGTTTGACCGTTATTCGGCCATAGTGACGGTCCGGTTGCATAGGATCGTCAGCCTCTGAAAAAACCGTCCGGTTCTAAGCTATTTGGCGGTTGGCCGGTTAAACAGGTTCGGCAGTCGAATCTGTATTTGTAAATCAACCCTATCTTAGAGTTATAATTTCATAGTTGACCGAAAAAGAAGTGAAGAAATTGAGTCGTATATAGCCTCTGTTCTTAAGTTATTGTAGCTTCGAGATGACGCGGAGAGACAAAGCTGCCGGAGAAGATGAAATCATGAGTGACTGAGAGATTTAATAATATTATTATATTATTACTATTAAACACCAAGTTTTTGGAAAGCAGCAAAAGGTGTTTTAATTACTATTATTATTTTATTTTGTTAATAGAGAAACTTTTTAGATCTGTTATACTTTCATTGTTGTCGTATTATTTTACATCAAAAATGTAGTTTCAGGAGGTTGTATTTTTTGTTTTGTTCAAGTCTAAATGCATGTATTTTTGTTATATATATATATATATATATATATTCTATTTTATGTCTGATATGGGTCCGACCGGTTCGACCAGTGAACCAGTAAGTCATCTGGTTTGATGTCCGATCCGATTCTGAAAACATTGCCCGTAAACTTCACGGGTGAAGAAATTTTTAAATAAAACATATTATCGACTAAATAAAATTAAACGATTTTTATAAGGGCAGTGTTAAAACATAACATGAAAGAAAATATAACATGACAAATTAATATTCTATCAAAGTTTTTAATTTTAATTTTGTTGTGCTCGTGAATTATGTAAGTTGAAAAAAAAAATCGATGCAAATAAATCTCGTAATAAAAAAATTCTTCCACCAAACAAAATAATAGGATAATTTCCAAAAGAAAACATAAGTCAAAATATAATGTTCACAAAACTTAATAATAGTGCATGACAAAAGGAATTGAATCAAGTACAGAAAAAAAAATGAATTATGAATACATTCATAACATCCATTGCAGCATGGTAATTTCCTAGCATTTTGACATCGAACGTTGCAAGCAAAACACATATCGACATCATCTTCTTCAAAGTATTTACCCTTCATCATGCTTATGTGATGCTATCCTTTATTATGCATGCTAAAGGTTTTTGGAACTCATACAAAATACGTCGCACAATCCATAATAAAATACTGCTTCACCCCTTGCTGCAGCAACCTGAAAACAATAAATTGTATGCATAAACCTAAACAAAAAATTAATAGTAAAGAAGTTAGATACATAAACAAATATTTATAATGTAACATTGGCAAAATACTAAAACTTTAAGGAGCATAAATGAATAGAAAATAACAAAAAAAAGTTAAAATGAGACTTACAAAAATTTGTCATAGTTGTCCAAAAATCTCTTTTGATGCAACTTTTACAACGCGGTACTCTAAAAGTTTGAAAATTTCTAAGGTTTGTTGGGTGATTAAGAGCATTCACACCAGCTCCACCAGTGGCGAAGCTTGACCCTAAGGTTTGGGGGGTCGGAAGACATCGGGGGGTCGGAAGTCACTGGTTTCGGGGGGTCGAAACCCTATATTTTCAAATTTTTCTATACGAATACTATATAATCGGAACTTCTGCGCGAAAATTCGGGGGGGGGGGGGGGCGGCCGCCCCCTCCCACCCCTACAATGCTACGCCCCTGAGCTCCACCATAATTTTGTGAGAGAAAACTCCATATTTTAGGATTGGGTTATGAGTGGTTATGAGTGAAGGATATGAGAATCTAGTATATTTGGGAGAACACTGTTCCCTTGCATTTATTTTTAATATATTTTTAAAGTGGTTGTGAGTAGATGGGAGAGAAAATGTAATGTTAAAAGTATGTAAAAGTATTGTTTAATTGAAAAGTAGAGAGAAATGTGATAATTTTTAGTGTAATATGTGATTGTGAGTGGGTGGGAAAGCTTTTGTGAATGCTCTAAGAATACCAAACAATTTACTTATACGATTCGCATTTCTATCATTTTAGATTCCCTCTAAAATTTCATTACCAAACCCATAAAAGTTGCTCTTGAAAAGGATTGTAAATGATTATCATCTATCACAAATTATGAGTAAGAGAATAATTTTAGGTCAAATTCTAACTTATAAATAAATGACACGGTAAATTTAGTAAGAGAATAATTGTGTAAGAGAATAATTTAATTCGATCAAATTATGAGTAATTCAATTTAATTCGGTCAAATTATGAGTAATTCAATTTAATTCAGTCAAATTATGAGTAATATCAATTTAATTCGGTCCAATTATGTGACAGAAAAATTACAATATTTACAAATTATGAATAAGAGAATAATTTTAAGTCAAATTATGAGTTATAAATAAATGACACGGTAAATTTAGCAAGAGAATAATTGTGTAAGTCCATAATTTAATTCGGTTAAATTATGAGTTTATGAGTAATTCAATTTAATTCGATCAAATTATGAGTAATATCAATTTAATTCGGTCAAATTATGTGTAAACAAACTCATAATATTTACAAATTATGAGTAAGAGAATATTTTTATTCAAATTATGACTTATAAATAAATTACACTGTAAATTGATGTGTAAGTTACAATATTTATCACAAATATTGTAAATATTGTAATTTAACGGTTGGAACAGATTTAGGATTTAGGACAAAACCTCACAAATTCTGGATTTGATATATGCTCGGTTGGTACTTACAGAATTTGACGACACTTCTTTAAATAATGACTAAATCGGATTCAAACAATAACAAAATCCATTCGATATATATGTTTTTTTATGTTGCTTTACATTCTGTTTTGGTTTTCAAATAGTAAATCCGATTGAATGTTTAAGAAGTCGGTTTCATGTTTCAAATACAGAGTCCGAACACTGAAACGACATCTTCACCAAATAATCAAAATTAACATAAGAGGATCAAATTTGGTTTCTTGTGTCATATTTTGAATCCGAAGAAATAAACAAAATCGATAGACTCTTGAAAAGTATTTAGACAAATGAATGAGCAAAACAGCAAACGAATACAACTCCGAAGATTCAAACGAATACATTTCAAAAAATTAGTTTCATTAAAATGAATAAAACAGATTAAACATACGATTTACATAATTTTTTTTACAATAACTGTATTAATCAGAAATCAAACAAAAAAAATAGGATGATAACTGCATAAATCAGAAATGAAACAAATCAGAAATCAAACTAAAAAATAGGATGATATAACTGTATAAGTCAGAAATAAAACAAAAAAAAAAGGATGATTTGCAAAAATCAAACGTTTGATGTTTTCTTATAATGTTAAGAGTAGAAAATGAGTAAAACTGATGCAAGATTACCTCGGAGAAAATGAAAAAGAAGAATGAAGAATGAAGATTGGAAGAATTGTTAAGGAAGATTGAAGGAAGAATGAAGAAAAAAACAGAACGGCTTTTATGGATACAAAGCTAGAGCTCCATATACCTAATTGGATCCTAGAAAACAGGTAGAAAACGGGCGGGTCCGCTTTTTTTAATTGATTGTAAGGTAGACACGTGGATGGTGATTTGGAGCTTATGTGGAGGCCCTAGTAAAGGGACAAGTGGAGCCCTACTTACTCTTTTATTAATGTAGGTAGAAGGTAAATTATGAAAAATACATTGTATGAAATTATGTTTAAACTATTTTTATGAATTTATGTTTAATATTAATTATTGTCATTAATAATAGTTGACTGAATTCAATGTCATTCAATCTGAATGATTGTTATTTATTTAATTTAATAATAATTGACAGAATTTAATGTTATTTATCACGATTTTTTAATCACATTAATTGACCGAATTTATGGTAAACCGAATTACGGGTATTAATGATTGAGCGAATTTCATAATCAATCTATTTTTCATATTCAGTTTATTTTTTTCAGTTTACTTTAATAATAATCGATTGATAATCAGTTTCGAATAGATTAATTATGTAAATGAGATTAAACCGAATTTCATAATCAATCAATCAATCTAAATTACAGGTTAAATTGATTGATAATCAATCATTCATACAAAAAAAAAAAAAAATGAGAGCTATTATGGTAAGCCTAAATTATGGGATTTAGTTTAATATTTGAAATTTGAATTTCTTTTTTTTTTTTGAAAGGTGTACTTCATTAAACAAACGCGGGATATCTCCAAGCTAGAGATACCCGCAAACACAAAGTTACATCAAATCAACCGAAAAATTACACCAACCTTTCCAATCTAACGTACAATCATTATACTGAAAGCATGCATAATAAAGGATAGCATCACGTAAGCATGATGAAGGGTAAATACTTTGAAGAAGATGATGTCGATATGTGTTTTGCTTGCAACGTTCGATGTCAAAATGCTAGGAAATTACCATGCTGCAATGGATGTTATCAACGTATTCATATTTCGTTTTTTTCGTACTTGATTTAATTCCTTTTGTCATGCACTATTATTAAGTTTTGTGAACATTATATTTTGACTTATGTTTTCTTTTGGAAATTATCCTATTATTTTGTTTGGTGGAAAAAAAAATTTTATTACGAGATTTATTTGCATCGATTTTTTTCAACTTACATAATTCACGAGTACAACAAAATTAAAATTAAAAACTTTGACAGAATATTAATTTGCCATGTTATATTTTCTTTCATGTTATGTTTTAAACTTTTAGTTTAACACTGCCCTTATAAAAATTGTTTAATTTTATTTAGTCGATAATATGTTTTATTTAAAAATTTCTTCACCCGTGAAGTTCACGGGTTTCTAACCTAGTGTGTGTGTATATATATATATATGTATATGAATTGAAAGGACTAGGTTGAGTTGAGAGGACATGAGAACTCCCATTAGCCAATCAAATTTTGACACCTCACCAACCTTGATCAATAACCTGAAGGGCAATTTAGTCTTTTTGACATCCCTCAATCTCTCTCTCACACTTTCAAATCACCTAAAGATTTGTCACATCCCTTTCTCTCTTCAACTATATTTAATCCTTCTTCTTTTCCCAATTTCTTTCTCTCTCTCTCTCTCTCTTTTGAAAAAACCCAGATCAATTCATAAACACATACATCAACAATGATGAAGTTGATGAAGAACAACGGCGACGAAGACCAAGGTCTGATGAAGGATGTAAAGGGCGGCGGTGATGGTAGTTCCAGTCAAGAGGCGTTGGTTTACGGTGGTGGTTGTGGGTAGGTCAAGGTAGGTCGGGTCCCGCCGATGGTGGTGAAAATGGGTTAGGGGGTTATCAATGATTGTAGGGTTGAAGGCGTCAGGGAGTTATCACATGTGTTTATAGGGGGTGAAGGCATCAGGGGGTGAGTGAAGATGGGTATCGTTAGGGATGGTTGTTAACGAATTTTCGACAAGGGTGACGATGGTAGTGTAGACAATGGTCCGCCGATGGTGATGTTGACGAATTGCACAGATGTAAAACTTTTTTTAGTAAGTTCTCATACAAATTTATAGGATTTTAGATAGATCTTTTGGCTATAAGTGTGGGTGTAGTGGAAGCATTATAAGGTGGGCATTATGATTATAACGCCCCCTACACCGCCCCCTTGGGTGTTATGGGGCATTATGGGGGGAGAGACTTATGTACATGACGGGTGTTGTAAATGAAAAAAAATCAATTTTATATTATTATTTTTAATCAGTTTTCATACCATCTTCTTCTACACCCAATAAAATAATAACACGTCCAATCAAATAATATTTTAATCCCCATAACGCCCCTCACCCACTACACCCTCTTTTCCCATAACGCCCCATAAAGCTCCCTTGACTTAACGAGGTGGGGAAGAAGACAATAATTTTAACAAAGATGGACAATTTTACCCTTGACTTAACGAGACTGAGTTAACCCCGTTAACGAAACGGACTGTTTTGGCCTATTTCGTTAAAAGTCAGGGACTGTTCAAGCAATTTTTAAAGTTTTGGACTGGACTAGCATATTGGCCCAAACCACAGAGACGATTTTGGTAATTAACTCTTTAAATTATATATCTTTTATGGATTTTTATTTGAGAAATTGTAATTAGAATAATAATACAAGTCTATAACATGTTATGATACATGTTTAAATGTTAGTTACCAAGTTACTAAATGTCTTTGGTCAGTATAACATGTTATGATACATGTTTAAATGTTAGTTACCAAGTTACTAAATGTCTTTGGTCTAGAACCATACTGCTATAAAGTAGTGTTGTAAAAAAAAGCTTTGTAACCCAAACATGTGTTTCAACCGAAACCATAGCCGGTTCCAAACTGATTGACACAAGAACTGGTTCTAACTCAATTGAACACGTAGGTTTGGGATCTGTTTGTAATCCTCTCCTTTGAAACCACTGAATCCTAACCGAACTGATAAAAAGCCAATCAAAATTGCTTTGAGATCGGTTTGAATCCGGTCAACAAAGCGACACAACCTGAACTATTTTTGACTTTTGTTGACCATCCCGAATCGGTTTGAACTCAATTGGCGTGTCTCTATTGGAAAAAAAGGTGTCCTCCCATGTGGTGAGGGTTCAACTTTCGTGATGGATGAAAGGTGTTGATTTAACTTTTTTTTCTGGAAAAATATGAACTCTAGTTAGGAGTGAGCAAGATTCAACTTTTTATTTCTTCTGCTTGTTTGAAATGACTCACTTTTACATATTTTGATGTCCTTTTACATTCTAGCACAAGTATCATGATTAATTTGCAATCAAATGATTGTTTCAATAGTTACTCATCCTTTGAAAAAACAAGGAGGCCACACTTAGGTATGGAGGGAAATAATGTTAATTAGCTTTATATGTAGAAGCCACTTGAAAATAATTTTGTGAGAAAATTACTAGAGTGGTAATTTTGATTCACCTTTTTAATGATTACACACATCTATAGAAAGAATGAAGACACGCTATTGAAAGTTACATGGTTATACTTTCTACGAGACTTGTAATAGTTTAAATTGGTAAGCAATTATTGTAAAGTTTAATACAAATGGACTATATAAGTTACGACTCAAAATTACCATTTATGTGATTTACTGATGAGTGAATTGTATGATAATTTACATGGTAATGAACTTAGTTTGGAAGTTTAGATTAAAAAATGTTACATACATATACTAATATCATAATCCAAAATCAAGTTTCATCAGTTCTTGTTAAAAAGTCGCGGAAGCGATCGAGTCTCGAGCGTTCGGTTCTTGATTTATGATGTGATCATCTTCCGACTTCAAATTAGGGGTGTTCAGAATTCGATTCGAATTAAAAAAATTCGAAATTCAACTTAATTCGATTTGATTATCAAGAATTCGATTCGATGATCAAGAATTCGAATTCGAACTCTTTTCAATTTGAGTTCTGTAAATCGAATACGAATTTATTATTTTAAATTCGATTCGATTCGAAATTCGAATAAAAATAATACATATTTATTATATATATAATTATATACACACTTATAACTTTATAACAGGGTCTAATCTATGAATTTGACCTAAGTCATAAATTAGCCCATTACCAAGCCCAAGCCTAACCAAAGCCCATAACTTAAGTCTTAACCTTAAACGAATTTATTCGAATTCACTTCGAATTTGAGTTTCTAATACGAATTTGAATCGAATTCGAATCGAATTGGTAAGCTTTTAATCGAATTCTAATCGAATACGAATTCAGTAAACAAAATTATTCGAAAAATTCGATTTGAATAATTCAAAATTTTCGTTATTCGATTCGATGAACACCCCTACTTCAAATTCTTCTTACTTAAGAATTTTACAAGACATTTAACCCATTAAACATTTATAGGATTGAATAGGATAGGATGGAAATGATAAAAATAATAAAAAATAGGTCCTAATGCTTGTCGCGTAGCGCGACGGGCCAAAATGATTAGAAAGTTGCCAGTTTCATCATTTTTCATACTTAGCCAATTTTCCAGTTTTATCAAAACTTACTTGGACATTTTTTGGCCATTCTTTGATGCAAAATTGGTTGAGTTTCCAAGCCTAATATCATGGTATTTGGTATCCCTTGGCAATCAAGACTACAATAATTCACACGTTCGGTTTCCCTACCTTAATCGGTTTGAATTAATTGACCCGTTAAGGTGGATCTCCACTACTTTCATGCTTCGTTTTAGATGTGAAACTACAATATGCCTATATTAGTTTATCCAAAGCCCTTTTTAATCATATCTATGATCACATTTCATCTACATGGCCCCATAGGATAGTTATGCATCGAATGGCAACTTTTAACAATTTCAAGACATTCAAGACTCAACGCTCATAGTTTGACCTCCTATGATTCCCACTAAGACTTGTAATTCTCGAATGTTTGTACACCCTATTAGTCAACATACAGTCAACATTCAACATACAGTCAATAGTCAACATAATCCTTCCTACAATTGTGCATAGTCAACACAGTCAATAGAGTTAATATTGTTTCTATATGTGTTGTATGTCTATAACTATTTATAGGGTGTTTTATCAATGTAAAGGATCATCGGATTACAAACTTACATGGTATCAGAGCGCAGATGCTCTATACTCTAGAAAAATCCTTCTTTTTTCCTGTCGTAAGCTTCGGTTGACCAGCTTCCGACTACGGTCGGGCCCCCTGTCCTTTTCTTTTTTTCCAGGTTTCTCCTACTGTCTTCTCAACCATCTTCATGGCATATCAACAGCACACATCTGAACAACCTCGTGAAAATCGGTCACGACACAACTCTTCTCGAAGAGGACGTGGTGGTCATGGAAATGGTTAGAGGCTTTGTAATCAACAGTCTCATTTTTTTCCCAATTATCGACCAACTACCCCACATCCTTATCCTTATTGGACCCCGCCTTTATGGGTCCCACCTCCATGTCCATATCCAACTTCTGGAGATTGAAATACTCCTTGGATGCCTCATGGGCCTATGCCGAACTCTCTACATCCTCGTGGACAAGCCCAGCAATCACAACACTCTCATAACTCTTCGGCCCAAGACGCTGAGGCCCATTACACCTCTTTTGATGCTTTGGACCCATCTCATCTTGCTCAAGCCTTTCAGGCAATTTCTGTGAATGACGAGGATGATAATTGGGACATGGACACTGGGGCAACATCTCATGTCACGTTGGAACAAGGTAAGCTTTCTACAGTTTCCGAGTATTCCCATATAAAGTCTATATTAGTTGGAAATGGTAATCGTCTTCCAGTTCATGCCTCGGGCAACACCACCTTAAAAACCTCGTCCAAAACCTATAACTTAAAAAATGTCCTCTACAATCCTCACTTTATTAAAAACCTTATATTTGTTCGTCAGTTCACTACTGACAATAACGTTTCAGTTGAATTTGATCCATTTGGATTTTCGGTGAAGGATTTTCAGGATGGCACGCCCCTTAGTCGCCATGATAGCTCAAGCGGCCTTTATTCCTTCACCATGAATTCTCTCGCTACTGCTTTTGTCTTCGTATCCACACCCCAGTCGTGGCATGAACGACTTGGTCATCCAGGACGCCATGTTACTGATTTTCTTAGTTCACATTGCTTTTTACCTTGTAATAAACTTGACGCCTCGTATGTTTGCCAGGCTTGTCAATTAGCTAAAAATAAAAAGTTTCCTTTTGTTGATTCTACCACCAAAACATCGATGCCTTTTGCCATCATTCATTGTGACCTATGGACCTCCCCAGTCGCCAGCACCTCTGGTTATAAGTACTATATGGTTCTTGTTGACGACTACTCACAATACACTTGGGTATATCCACTGAAATTTAAATCTGAAACATTTACTAAATTTTGCAACTTCCACGCCTTTGTTCAAACACAATACAAATTAAAAATCCAACAATTCCAATGTGACATGGGGGGTGAGTTCAATAACCCCAACTTTCTCGATTTTGCTAACAAACAAGGTATGCAATTTCATTTTTCGTGCCCTCACACATCTCAACAAAACGGGAAGTCTGAACGGATGATACGACGATTAAATGATATCATGCTCAGTCTTCTCGTTCATGCCTCCCTACCATCTAAATTCTGGGTTGAAGTTATTCACACCGCCTCATACCTTCACAACATCCTTCCATCCAAAACAATTAACAACTCCACACCGTGCTCCCTCCTCTACCTTCGCCATCCTTCATATGAACACTTACAAGTGTTCGGGTGTGCATGTTACCCAAACGAATCTGACACACGTGCCCATAAACTTCACCCTCGTTCCTCTCATTGTGTTTTCTTAGGCTACCCGGCCAATTACTAGGGCTATTGATGCTTAGATTTATCCACGGGAAAAGTCATTTTCTCCTGGCACGTAACTTTTGCCGAAACCATCTTCCCTATGACTTTCTCCTCGGACCCCAAACCCGACCACACTTTCTGTGATGAAACATCTCCTCTATTTACCTACGAACACCCCGAACCACAACCCACTAACCTCCCTTCCACTCCCTCTTCACCCTTATCCGATCCACCCGGCCCATTACCCCCCAACCATCACCTGGTCCACCTCTTAGCCCACCTCATTCACCCAACAATTCCGCACCCACTGACCATCAACCGGCTTCAGCCCAACCCGCTCATCCTACCCATCCTATGGTCACACGGGCACGATGTAACATCGCGTGATTTTTACTTTTCTTGTATTTTAAATTCTATACTTAACAAATTCCAAGTTCGCATTTATTCGTTTTTTATGTTACTCCTACCAATTCATGACGAGTCGTCATTATAATTTATCCTATTTAATTTAGGCATTATAACAAAAAACTCATTTAGTTAAGATCTTAATATATATATATATATATTTATTTTATATATATACTAATACTTACGTTTAAAAAAAAGAAATAGAAAAGCTTAATATAAGAAATGGGAGGTTGACTTTTATGTAACAACAATAACAACATACAATATGTTGTCGTCAATTTTTTTTCCTTTTGAAACTTGACGTCCACAACAGATATGAGCACCATATAATAATTAAACTCATATTTCCCACCTAATTCACTCCTAACCACCTTATTAAATCAATTAAATACTCAACCACCTTAACCCACTTATAAATACACCTCTTCCCTACACTCTTTAATCCTTTACTCATCCAAATAACTCTCAAATCTCTCTAATATTCAAGCAAAAAAATTCTGCACAAAATTTGTAAGATGAAAAAGCCTTAATCTCCACTTTTCTTCCACTTTCTCCACCTCTCCTCTTCTTCTAACCCCTTGGGGAAAACTCTAGGACCTTACTCTTGTTTGCTATGGCAAATAAATATGAGTAGGACACCAAAATGAGGCCTCAAAGGTGGTTCATCTTCTATTGTTTTTATGCACTAGAAGGTTAGATGAAGTGATACCAACCAAGTTCACCAACAACTTAATGTTGTTAGGACTTGTGCTATGGTTAATGGTTGACAAAGAAAAGCCAAGGCTCTTCCAAACTAAGTCACCATACACTACTTTAACCCTATAGTTATATTATGTAAATACTAAAATATATACTTTCAAAACTCTATTAATCTATTAACTTGGAAGGTTTGCGGATACATCCCTACCTTACCAATACTTGACTCTCTTGACCATCCGAATCACCTTTATGGTGGTTTGTGTTTTGGTTAGCCTTGATGGCACTACTTGACTCTCATGACCATCCGAATCACCTTTATGGTGGTTTGTGCTTTGGTTCGCCTAAAAGGCTTGCTTGACTCTCTTGAATCTAATAATCCAACTCTTGAACCTAAAACGCTTTCCTTTCTAATTCTAGTTATTCGGAGCTAAAATCTTCAATTCTCAAGACCCGTTTTTGGGAACTTAACAAACGCACCCTAAGGTGAGTTCATACTTGTCCCCCTTTTATTCTTTATTCTTTGGGGCTCAACATGTATCACTATCAAAACTCAAACGATTTTAAACTCTACAATCTATTATGCTTAGTCTAAAGTCTATCATATTCTAAATTCTATCATGCGCAATCTAAAGTCTATTATATGCTTGTACGCTATGTTATGTAGAATTATTTACTCTAACATACAAATGTTCATATAGTTGACAACCCACCTTGCATGTATAGCGCTATAGGATTGGCTATCCGCCCCCTACATGGGTCATGTTAAGCAAAATTCTTCGTGGCTAGTCGCCATTTGTATGGTTCTCTTGCATATGCCTATAAGCAAAACTTTATTATACTATGTATGTATGTCAAAACTAGTATGCTCACCAATGCTTTATGTGTTGACGGATATTTTATACATGTTGCAGGAAATATTTGTTGCAGGACATTTCAAGAAAACTACTTAGGATTGGACATAGAAACTCACTCTAGTTCAAGTTGTCATATTCTTGTTGTTGTGTTTTTCGATATTTAAACTACTTATATTTCTATTTTTTTAGACAATAAATGAAATTCTATCTTTAAACTATATTGTCACAAAATATAGTGTCATGAAGTCTTTGAACAATCTACCACAAGTCTCGCCTCGATGTTTCCGCCATCGGTTGGGGTGTGACACACGAGCTGGCATCACCAAGCCTCGTGTCCCCCTCAATCTCTCTACGCTATCCTCCACCATTTCTCCTTTACCCAAATCTCATCTATCCGCCCTTCAAGACCCGAACTGGAACGATGCCATGAAAACTGAATTTAAGGCTTTATTAGATGATACTACATGGGAACTTGTACCTAGGCCTACCTCGGCTCCCATTATATGATGTATGTGGCTGTTTAAACACAAGTATCATGCTAATGGGCAGTTAGAACGGTATAAAGCTCGTTTGGTAGTTAATGGTAAAAGCCAAACTGTTGGGGTCGACTGTGACGAGACCTTTAGTCCAGTGGTCAAACCAACCACTATTCGCACAGTCTTGAGTTTAGCCGTATCTCGCTCCTGGCCGATTCACCAACTTGATGTTAAAAATGTGTTTCTTCACGGTCAATTAAAGGAAACTGTATTTATGCACCAACCACCAGGTTTTGTTGATCAGAATAATCCAAGTTTTGTTTGCAGGTTAAACAAGTCTCTATATGGGCTAAAGCAAGCTCCGAGGGCATGGTATCAACGTTTCTCAGCATTTATTACACAGTGTGGTTTTCAAAGCAGCATATGTGATACATCGCTATTTGTTTACAACAAGGGAGGACACACGGCCTACCTCTTATTGTACGTCGATGACATCATACTCACTGCATCCTCCACATCGCTACTAACCCACTTTATTTCTGTCTTGAAGAAAGAATTTGCTATGACGGATCTTGGCCACCTGCATCATTTTCTGGGTCTCAAAGTTGAACACAAGCACAACGGTCTCTTCTTATCTCAGTCAAATTATGCTAACGACATCCTTAAGCGTGCAAACATGTCCACATGCAAACTCTGCACCACTCCTGTTGATGTAGGATCAAAGTTAAGCGCCTCCCCTGATTCTCCGACAGTTGATGGGACATTGTATCGCAGTCTAGTAGGAGCCTTACAGTATTTGACTATTACTCGCCCTGATCTTGCTTACGTTGTTCAGCAAGTTTGTTTGTTTATGCATGACCCACGGGAACCACACTTTCATTTTTTGAAGCGGATCCTTCACTATGTTCGTGGCACTCTAGACTACGGTCTTCAGATTTCTCCATCCAAATCCACCACCCTCACTGCCTACTCAGACGCCGACTGGGGCGGTTGTCCTGATTCAAGACGGTCCACATCTGGGTTTTGTGTTTTCCTAGGCGGTAATCTTATTTCATGGAGCTCTAAGCGCCAACCTACAATTGCTCGATCTAGTGCAAAAGCTGAGTATCGAGGGTTGCTAATGCAGTAGCTGAAACAAGCTGGATTCGTAATATGCTAATGGAGCTTGGGATTCTAGTAAAGCAAGCAACTATTGTCTACTGTGATAATGTTTCAGCAGTCTATCTCTCTCAAAACCCTGTTCAACATCAGCGCACGAAGCATGTGGAATTGGATATCCATTTTGTCCGTGAAAAAGTTTGGGTTGGTGATGTTCGTGTTCTCCATGTCCCTGCAGATTTTCAGTATGCTGACATTTTTACCAAAGGCCTCTCAAAGCAATTATTCACTTGTTTTCGATCCAGTTTATGCCTTCGACAGTCTACGGCTTAAACTGCGGGGGACTATTAGTCAACATACAGTCAACATTCAACATATAGTCAATAGTCAACATAATCCTTCCTACAATTGTGCATAGTCAACACAGTCAATAGAGTTAATATTGTTTCCATATGTGTTGTATGTCTGTAACTATTTATAGGGTGTTTTATCAATGTAAAGGATCATCGGATTACAAACTTACACACCCAACATTTTGAGTATAATTACGAGTCCACCTTGCACGTGTTGCCGTTGTGGCGATACCTTCGTGTTTATGACTCCCATGAACCATTTTTACTTGGTTTTACTTGCCCGACCCACACGTTCTCAAGGTTTACCAATGTTTCCAATTTACACAAGTCTAAGAGGACCATGGCATTCCATGATTATGACTTACCTTAGTCGTGTCCTTTTTGCTTCAAATCCTTACCCGAGTGGCTTCCCGAAGACTTGAGCTTTGCACTTAAGATTGAGTATTACACACTTACGTTTAGATACTTGCTCATAAGCGCAATTTTACATAATCATACAAGTTCCATCAAAAGTATATAGGTTCAATGAAATCGAGTTTCATTGAGGCGTTTCATCAAACACTTGGTAGGTGCCATTTAACCAAAGTTATTTATATAGCCTAAAGACCTCATGGATCCATTTTTATATCAATTTCAACACCCATTGCATACATTTACACATTGAAATCAATGGTTTCATTCATAAGCATAACATAGATGGTCTTTTCTAGTTTTTAAGGCAATTCATACCAATTTATCAAAACCCACTACCTTTTACAACATGGATTCTTATAAATGCTTCTTCACACAAGTATTTTGGCAAACACACACAATTTAACATCTATTGAGACACTCTAATGCTAGAGCAACCTCTACTAATTCTTAATTTCACGTTTTTGGGAAAACCCATAATTTTCACTTATCCATGTATGAAAAAAATCAACAAATCAAGACAAGTAAATGTTACCTAGATGTTTGTTAGGCCTAGTTGACCCATTTCAAGGCAAATACAAACAAAACCCCTTTCGGTTTGGCCTTGAATCAGCTTGTTCTTGAGTTGTAGGTTAAGTGTGTGTTTTTAGTGTGTGTTTGATGGCTGGATATCGATTTCCAGCTTTTGGAAAATGATCTTGTGTTTTATTTTCTTGACTAACATATTAATTTTGACCTTTGGGTAGGTTTAGCCCTCCGAACTAACCGGTTTAGCATTATGTGTTTATTTAGGCCTTTAAACTAACGAATCTACTCGGTTACTAGGCCAAGATGGAAATACTAATATTCCCCCGTCATGTGTTCGCTTAGTAGTCACGTATTATTCGGTTTAACAAGAATGATGATAAATAAAAGATTTTGGGACGTTACAGTGGGGCATGCTGAGTTGAGTGGTGGTTGATGGCGGTAGTTTAATTTTGGGTCGATGGTGGTTGGTTATGGTGGTCATTCGTGCCCTTTGTTGCAGACAGTGATGATGGTGGGATTATTAAGGGGTTTGTGCGTTGGGTTAGGTGGGATTAGGGTTTCCAATTGGCTTAATGATTGGGAGATGGAAGGATGATCAAATGGTGTGGTGTGGTGTGGTGGGTGTTGTGCAGTTCGGTGGTGTAGTGTTGTGGTGGTGGTGCAGTGCAACGGTAGTGGTGGTGGTGCGTTAGGGTTGAAGGTAGGGAGAAAGATTTGTTGGGGGGGGGGGGGTTGTGACTTACTCTGTGTGAGTATATATAAGTATATATAAGACACAAGATATATAATAATTATTATAAGGTATGTAAAAAATAAATTGTAAATACCTTGTGCATATAGGCTTGTACATTCGGTGTAAATGACAAAAATGTCCTTCAACTTAACAGACCTTTTTAACGACGTTTGTAATATGGACTCAATAGGGTAGTTAATTTCCAACCAGGGACTCAAGTAGTTAAAGTTTTGGACTTTGGATTCAAGTAGTTAAAACCACTATAACACATGGACGCAAATAGTAATTCACTCTTTACTGATTTTCTCAAAGTGAATTTGTTGTTTATATTTTGAATAGAACATGTTGAATTCAAAGAACATGTTAAATGAATTCAAAGAACATGTTAAATCATGTTAAATCATGTTAAATGAATTCAAAGAACATGTTAAATCATATGGTTAATTCATATGTAATAAACTCACTTTCTTGATATTTCTTGATAAGAAGTGTAAACTTACAAATTGATTGTCATACAACTTCTTTATGCAAAATAAACACAATAATCATTGTGAAAATGATTATGCTTTAATACTTGATGTAAAATTGGGTATTAACGAAACATATTTATGTACAATACATCAAAACCCGGTCACCTGGTACACCTATAGGCAAAAAGCTACCCATGTCTGCGATCACAGACAACGCTGATCATGACCTACTTCATTGGGTTGTAAACGAACCAAACGAATATGAACAAGGCTTTGCTCATGTTTGTTTGTTAATGTTTTTTTTTTTGGACAAACAAACCGTTGATGAACGCACTAATGAATGAAATTATATGTTTGTTAAGGATATTTAGTTGTTTGTGAACTATTCGTGAACACAGGTTTTTAACACAAACAAACATTCAATATACAACAATACAACAACAACCTTACCCAGTAAATCCCTCAATTAGCAAAGCTAAGAGTAGGGTCTGGAGATAATGAGATGTAAGCAAACCTTACCCCTATCATTGCGGATAGATATGTTGCTTCTAGAGAGACCCCCGGCTCCCCGACACACAATCGACAAGCAAACAACACTAAAAAGGTGAAAAAGAGATACTGAATTTAAAGAAATATTTAAAGCGTCACGTAGTAAAACAAATGTATATATGACATCAAAAAAAAAAAAAAAAACCCATAAACACCCAAATACAAGTCACCCTTACAGACCTCCTGCCAGTGTAAGATAGAGTCAAAGCTCCTAGAACCACGCTACGATACAACCAAAACCTCCCTAATATTCCTTAACCTTATTTTTGTGCCTCCAAGAAACCCTATCCTCGACCATGTCCTCAGAGAGGTGCATCTCTACTAAATCATGTCTAATCCGCTCATCCCAAGTCAATTTTGGTCTTCCTCTAGACAAAGTAAAAAAACATTGATAGCATTAACCATTAGACAAAGTACATCTAGTAAACGAAAAGTCAAATTGTACTAAGTTACACATAATTATCCAAAATTACTTAATCATGAATACATTACAAATTTACAATCCTAATTCATAAGTTCATAATTATCCCAAAAGATGTCTAGATTCTTGAATACTCAACTTTCTTAAATTCTTCATATAATCTTCGATTTCTTGTGAACATTTAAAGACAAATATTAATTAGATAATGGTACATAAACTTGCACAACAACTATGCAGGTAAAAAACAGTAGCATCTTCAATTGTCTAGTAAAGAATCATATAAAAAAGATTGATATTTTCCATTAGTTTAGTATGACCAAAAGCTAAAAAAGATTGTTGTTTCAGGAATGCAAGAATGATTGAAACATTTACTTCAAAATTAATGTCTATGGGGGAATAAGTTTAGAAGAGAAAAAGTTTAGGTGGAAAATAACGATTAGAAAGGAAATTGAAAGACTAAAAACTTGTAAACAAATGTAAACAAATGGTACATACATGAATGGATATAAATGAACAAATGTAAACAAACACATTGTCGAACGGTCACGAACGTAATTGAACGAACGAGACCTTTGTTCATGTTTGTTTATTTATTAAACGAACGAACACAAACGAATTTCCCGTCAAACGGTTTACGAACTATTTGTTAAACATTTGGTTCGTTACAGCCCTCCTGCTTCGTTGTCAATTTCGAGGGGAAATACGCCACCGATGGCCCATTGGCTTGTACATTACATCTTGTCATGAATGAGACAACCTTCCATTGAGAAAACCGCTTAATTGAAATTTTTATATCAATCACGAATAAAGAACATCTAACAGATTGTGTAACACATGAAATAAACAATATAACAGTTAAAACAATGATTTTGTATTGTTTTTATCATGATTGGATATATGTGTTTTAAACAAAATTCAAAGTACGTGTTAAATTCCTTGCTTATGTTGGTCATTTGATGTTTATGTAGCTAACTCATATATTGATAAACTCATTTCTTCTAATAAGAAAGGTAAATCTATAACTTGATTATCTACACTAATCTCGTGATATTGATATATATGTTCATAAAACACTAGAAACGTTGTGACACAATTGGGTATACAACTATACATATCAACCATACATTTTTTGACAATATGTTTTGATACTTGACAGTAAAGTAAAAATTGATTAAACATATTCTTAGACCATAATGATTTTGAATATATACAGAGTTTAGACTTTACTATAAGACCTCAAATATAACTTTAATTTTCATATCAATCGAGAATAAATAAAGTTAAGAGAACATGTAACATATGATAAACAAAGTAACAAAAGATATGAAATGAAGATTTTGTTCTGTTTCAAATCATGACCTGTCACATACCATTTTAATAACTTGAAAAAAAAATGTTAAATATCACTTTGTATGTTGGATATTTGAGGTTTATATAGTTAGCTCATAAATATAAACTCGTTTCCTTGATATGAAATGCAAATCTATAATTTGAGTGTCGCACAATAGGTTAGTGATCTTGACATATTCATAAGGTACAAGAAAAGTTGTAAAAAAATGACTAACTAGACTTACTAATCTTATATTTTTAACAACACACTTTGATACTAAACACAAAACAGAAATTATTAAAACTAGATTAACATATCATATAAGTTTAAAAAATATAAAGATTTGAAGTAAACATGAAAAATATTAACACTCATCAACTTGCTATAACACGAGAAATACTTGTTCATCTTGATCGACATTCAAACGCATATTTCAACACTCAAATCTCCTCCGATTTTCACGATTCTCGTTTCTATCGACTCCTACATTAACCTAGAATAACCTCCAACACCAAAACCGCACATTAAACCAACACATTTTCTTAACAAGACCCAAATCCATCAATAACTCCAAACACAACCCCTTTTAGACCACCCTACATTCCAACTCAAATATCTCCCAACTCACTTAACCTCACCACCCAAATAAACACTCTATGAAAACCTAACTTAATTCCCTACAACCCAAAAAAAATTTCACAAAATTTCATCACTTAAAACTAAAATTACAACCAAATCATTTAGCCATAGAAACACACCAAAAAATATATATTCATCATCCAACCCTCATTACCACCTCCACCACAACTATTCTCAACCGTTGATCAAAACGAATCTAACCGCTAATATTTAAATTCTAGTTAGGTGTCCGATCCGTGTGAGTTAACAATCCACCAATCAGATAACTCCTTTCAGATATAACCCGTCACTCACAATATTATATAAATCACCACATTTTCATATTATTCATCACACAGACGCTAAAATAGCAATCGAATCACAGCAATAATAATAATAATATTATTCTCAGATCTAAATTCGTTTCATTTTCTACACAATTTCATCGTTAATGGCGACTGAAGAGGCTGTTGTGGTGACGGAGACTACTGAGCCGGTGACTGCTCCTGCTGACGTCACGCCGGTGGAGAAAGTTGAAGCTCCGGTTGATGTGAAGCCGAAGAAGGTTAAGAAAGCTTCGGTTAAAGGAAAGCCTAGAAGTCCTTCGTTGCATCCTCCTTACTTTGAGGTATTGTTTTGTTATTAGAATTTGTGATAATTGATTGTTTTACGTGATTGATTGTGATTACAGTAGATTTGTTTGTGTTTGTTGCTTTGTTACTCGAATAACAATAATCTGTTGACGTAATTGATTGATTATAAGGTTTTACAGTAGATTTATCTGTTTGTTGCTTCGTTATGAGAATGATGATAATCGATGGACGTAACTAGATTGATTGCAAGTTATTATAGTAGATTCATTGTTTCGTTACTCGAATTAGCGATAATAACCTCTTTACGTCATATATTGCTTGTGATTACAGTAGATTTGTTTTTGTTCTACGTTTCGCTACTTGAATATGTGATATTAATCGATTTACATGATTCACTGATTGCGATTACAATAGATTTGTTTTTGTTCATTGTTTTATTACTTGAATTGACATTATTAGATGTACATGATCAATTGATAACTGATTGATTGATTAATTGTAAATGATTGATTGTGAATACAGATGATTAAGGAGGCGATTGTTACATTAAAGGAGAGGACTGGATCCAGCCAATACGCGATCACAAAGTTTATCGAAGAGAAGCAGAAGAATCTTCCTGCAAACTTTAAGAAGGTTTTGTTCACTCAATTGAAGAAATTCGTTGCAGCTGGTAAGCTAGTTAAGGTTAAAGCTTCTTACAAGCTTGCAGCAGCCAGTGCACCGGCTAAGAAGCCTGCAGCCAAGCCAAAAACCGTTGCCAAGCCTAAGACGGCTAAGAAGAAAGCCCCTGCTAAAAAAGCTGCTGTTGCAAAACCTAAGCCTGCTCCGAAAGCAAAAGCTGCAGCCAAGCCGAAAACTGTTGCTAAGTCGAAGGCTGCTGTGAAAGCTAAGCCTGCGGCTAAGGTGAAATCTGTAGCGAAGCCGGCTGCAAAGGCGAAAACCGTTGCTAAGCCAAAGGCTGTGGCTGCTAAGGCAAAGCCGAAGGCCAAGGCTGCTGCTAAGCCGTCTAAGGCTGCGAGGACGTCTTCTAGAACTAGCCCAGGGAAGAAAGTGGCTGCAGCTCCTAAGAAGGCGGTGGTGAAGAAGGTGACTGCGAAAAGCTTGAAGCCGAAAGGTGGAGTAGTGAAGAAAGCGGCTGCGAAGGTGGGGAAGAAGTGAGGGATGATAGGGGTATATTTGGTTGTTTAGGGGTAATATTGTGTAAAATGTTGTGGTTTGGGTTTATGGGTAGGTTTTATGATAACTTTATAGAGTTTATGTAGGTAATCAGTTAATCGATCAATGAAATCTTTCTTTAGTTATATATTGTGTTTCTGTGTGCATTTGATTCTCTGGATTCAGTTATTGAAATGTTTTGGTTTTAATCTTCGATTGAAACCGTTCTAGTGATCAATATGTGTTTTGTTTCTTTAATCTACAGTTTTCATATGATTGAAGTCGTTTCAAGTGATATTTAATTTGATTTATTATCAGTTTTGATAAAAATGTGATGCTTTATTGGATGTAATGAACAATTGTGAGGTAGACGATGACAACATAATAATTCTTGTAGTTAGTGTCGGCTAATCAATCTGTCTGTCTGTCTGGTGAGTTAATTCCTATAGTTATTGTGTGCTTCCATTGTAGTTGGACACATTATTGCTATATCCTCTGTTCCCCCCTTTTTGTATTACATAAAAGAACAACATTCAAGCTCTTTAAAACCTTTGGGCCAATGGAAGAAGTGGTGAGGGAAGAGATGTGGATTGTGTGAGGAGCCATATCCGTGTCGAGAGATAGGGTGAAGTCGAGTAACGTACCGGTGAGGGTGGCTTTTGGCATCTGTTTCACTTGTATTAGATATGGTCTGAGAGAGAATGTTAGTTTGATTGAAATGTATGGGTGAATGTGTGTGAGAGAGAGAAACCATGCAAATGTAATATTTTTTTTTTTGAACCACAAACGACTTTATATATGAATATAAAGGCCCAACAAGGCGCTGTCTCCAAAATACACCAAAGGGCCAAAAACGGCCAACACCAAACAGAAAAAAACAAAAAGAAAAACCGATTACAACATGTCTAGAACGTCAAAAACCAACCATTTTTCCCAAGCCGGAGGGAGCACTTTGGACCGGTTACTAATCCAAAGAAAAGCATCTCTTTAATCTGATCAACCGTGAGCATGGTGGGGCAAAACACTCCCTCGAAAGTCTTCTGATTTTTCGCATACCAGATCCTCCACAAAGTCGCTAGAACCACGGTGTAGACGGTCTTCTTCCAAATTTTAGAACCCGGGCTGCTCAAAACCACTTTAACCAAATCCGCAATGGAGGAGATATCAGTAGGAAGCGGAATACGTAGCCATACCATAATCTGCCACCAAATGCTCCTCGCCCACAAGTAGGGTTGGCAAATCGTGTCTTAACAGATTTAACAGGTCTCTGACGACGCGAACAACACAAGTTCTAAACATAAACACGACTCGTTTAACTACTTTATATCACATGTTTATACCACAGTTATACGTTTTATGTTCACAAAATGAGAAATGATGTATATTTGCCTCTTAATTCTAATTATTCTTAAAAAAGTAAAAATTGGCATAGTGTACTTTTCAGTTAACAGGTCTAATCGTGTCTTATACATGTTACACATTGCCAGCCCTACCCACAAGCAATTAAGGAACACATGGTCGATGTCTTCGTCATAACAATCACACCTGTCGCACCTGATATTCGGAAGACCAATCCCTCTTTTGGCAAGATCCTTTTTGGATGAGACTCTGCCGATTAGCGCTCTCCAAGCCAGGTAGTTGCATTTAGCCGGAGCCCAAGAGTTCCATTAGTACCTCCAAACATCCTGATCGGTGAGATTTGCACCGAAACATTCCAATCTGACCTGTTTCACTGAAAAACCCACCCCATCGTTATTAGGCCAGGCCTAAGTATCAGCTCCACTAGACTTATCGAAAGCATTGAGGCTGGACAGCAAGGTTGCAGCATCAGTGCTGGCTGAGGGAGACAGCAGCGCCTCGTTCCAGACCAAATTCCACTCCAGCGACCCATTCGACAGCTGCAAATGGTCAGCTACAGTACCGTCTTTCGAGCTGGCCAATCGGTATAGACTTGGAAAAGCCGATTTTAAAGTGAAATCTCCCAGCCATCGGTCCTTCCAAAATCTAGTCTTCAGCCCGTTCCCAACCAACACCTTTAGTTTATCACATAAGGATATACCGAACCTCCGGAGCAAGACATCAGCAGCTCCTATATCCTTCCAAGTACCGGGGAGCGTTTTCTTGAACGGAACCAGATCATAGTCCACCCTCGACTTATGAATGGACGAGATAACTTTAACCCAAAGTTGATTCGAGTCCTCTCAACACCGCCACCACCACTTGGATACCATGGCAGCATTGAAATCCTCTATGCCACCTAAACCGAAACCGCCAAACCGCTTCGCTTTCACCATACAGTTCCACTTGACCCACCTTATCTTTTGACCTCTACTCGACACATCCCACACAAAGTCTCTCCTTAACCTTTCAATCTTATTGATCACACTTTTCGGGGCAGCAAACAAAGACAGGAAATATGAGGGAATGGCACCAAGAACCGCTTTTGCTAGAGTTATTCTACCTGCGAAGGATAACGTTTTAGCTTTCCACACGGAGAGTCTACTACGGATTTTACATAACACCGGCTCCCAATTCTTAACCCTCTTCATGTTAGCACTGATAGGGATGCCTAAATAATCAAACGGGAGGGCACCTGGTTCACAAGCAAGTTTCCTAGCCATATTCGCCACTTCCGAGTCGTCCACATTAATACCAAACAATCTGCATTTTTTGTGGTTGACATTCAACCCGGAAATCAAATGAAGGCACCTGAGAAAGCGGGCAAGGCTGACCACATTCGCCACTTAGACCATTCGCCAACAAAGATGACATCGTCCGCATAGCATATATGGGACACGAGCGGGCCGTTATTTGGGAGTTGGACGCCATGGAAGAAACCCAACTCAACCGCTCTTTTCATAAGCATGTTTAGCACCTCCATACCGATGATAAATAGGAAAGGCGATAGCGGGTCGCCTTGGCGGAGCCCACGTTTGAAAGGAAAGACACCCCCGAATCCACGATAGCCACTTATCAAGGAATTGCATGAACTCCATGGTCTTGAGAAGGAATTTCCAGTTAATAGAGTCATACGCCCGTTGGAAATCTACTTTAAACATGAGTAATTTAAACTTCGATTTTTTCGCCCACGAGACCAACTCACTGAGAACCAAGGGGCTGTCCAAAATATTCCGCCCTCCAACGAAGGCGGATTGGGTCGGAGAGATGAGGGTACCTAGAACCGGTTTTAGCCGGTTAGCAAGGACCTTGGCGATGATGCAAAATGTAATATTAATTAAAAAAGCGAGCAATTAGGTTCTGAAAGCTTAGACATGAGGCGAGACATTTACCTATTCATAGAATATCTACATAATTAGTTAGGATTGGGCCACAAAGTTTATATGTGATTTATGGCAATCAAGATGTAAGTTTGATGCAAGTAATATTAAGTTAAAGAACTTTCATTTCATATTAAAAACAACACTTTATTTTTCTTCTTGGAAGGGTTTTGTGTATATGAAGTAGTAGGTTATGTCTTTACTTTTTTCATACTTGAGTGATGAATTGGGCTCTGGAGACTACTTGAACAAGCTATTTCACCTTTCTTGTTCTCCTTTATATTGGTAAAATTATTGTTTCTTACTTGAAAGAATGTGTACTGTTGCTGTGCCTGCCTGGTAAAGTAGATGTAGCTTTAATGATAACAATAATAATGTCTTTCAACTTTCAAGTCATCATGAATCAGGACATATATATCTTGCTAATTATTTATTTACAAATGTAGACATTTCAGTTTTGTGTTATATCTCTATAGTCATGGTGATACTTGAACCTTTGGTGGGGCATTTAATTTTGCTCACATATCACATTTTCATCATATATTATCAAATGCTTATGTGATTATGTCTATCTGAACTACATTTTCTCTGTCATGCAAAAAATTAGTGCCATGTATAAGTTTTTTCTTGGGTGGTATGTTTTTATGTGCTAAACCACGTCTTCAACTTGTTTTATATTTATTAGGATCCAATGTATTTTTTCTTTACACATTGCTTGAAGAAACACTAGTTAAACGCCTTTGTAGACGAGCAATATGAAGAGATATCTTATTGATATATGATCGGACGATTATACATAACTCGCTTACAAGTGAATACAAATGTTTCAACTATAATCTTTCCTTCTAAGCTATCACAGAATTCTCTAAGTGTTATGTGAGTGAAAACAGAATGTCCCTCTCCTTTGGCGCTCACGTGTTTGGCACCCAGCTTGTGCGCAATCCGCAGACCTGCTAACAAGGCTTCATATACCGCTTCGTTATTTGTGCTTTTAAACTCAAGACGGATTGCGTACATGAACTCTGCGCCCTCTAGGCTCAAAATCCTTAAGCCTGCACCTGCGCCGTCCCCGTTCGATTTTCATCATCCAGTACTTGTATTTCTTGTTCAACTTTGCATTATTCAATCTTTTCTTAGGGTACCTCCGCAATGAAGTCAGCTAGGATTTGACCCTTCAGGGCTGGGCGAGTTTTGTAATTGATCGTGTGTTCACCTAACTTGATGGCCCATTTTGCCAATCTGCCTGATAACTCTGGTTTGGCCAGGACATTGTTTAGCTTATAATCTGTCAGCACATTGATTGGGTGCCCTGGAAGTATCTGCATAGCCTATGTGAGGCATGCACCAAGGCCAACACTAGCTTCTCCATTGTGGAGTACCTTGTTTCTGCATCGGTTAGGACTCTACTGATATAGTAGATAGGAGTTTGCATAAGTTTCTATCTACCAAAATACTGCGCTGACTGCCTTTTCTATTGCGCATAGGTATAATGTGAGCGGCTCTTTTGGGAGTGGGGCAGTCAGTGTTGGTAGGTCCATCAAACATTTTTTCATTTCTTGAAACGCCCCTTCCGCCTCAGGGATTCCATTTAAACTGGTTATTCTTCAAGCAATTCTTTAGTGTTTCGATGAATGTGATTGATTTACTTGCATGATGGGATAAGAACCGGTTGATCGCGACCAGGAACTCATTCAGTGTTTGTACTTCTTTCAGGGTTGAGGGGGATGGCATGCGCGCGATGGCTTGTATATTTTTAGGATTCGGGCGGAAACCATACTTGGTAACAATCACTCCTAGAAATTTGTCTTCTTCCATACCAAATGCACATTTGCTCGGGTTGAGCTTTATGTTAATCTCGTGCAATTGCTTGAAAGTCTCTTCGATGCCCTTCAACATTTGGTCTTCTTCTTTACTCTTGATAACCAGGTCGTCCATGTACACTTCCAGATTCTTACCAATCTGGTTAACAAACGCGCGGTCCATTAACCGCTGGTACGTGGCACCCGTATTTTTCGACCCAAACGACATCTTTGTATAGCAAAAGACACCCCTCTCTGTTCCTCTTACAAACGATGAATGTATCTGGGCGCATGACTACACCATCGCTATGCTGGGATTGGGTCAGCTACAACTTGTGGAGACACAAACAAACCTCACCCCAAACCCTCCTGCTCCGGTTCCAAATGAGGAAGGGTATAAAACAGACACTGGTGGGGAGTATGTGAGTATGGATGATGAACGTATTGTCTTCCAAGTCATGACTTCGGTTGCACCCGCTCAGACGCTAGGTCGGACGGTCGTGATAGCGATCGTTCCGTGTCATCGCCGGAGTACACTCTAGAGGATTGGGATAACTACTCTCCGTAGGTGTGTTTAAGAAATTTAGGTTTAATAAATGTTTTAATTTAGGCTTATGTAATGTTTTATTTTAAGTTTATGTAATGTTTTAATTAAAGTTTATGTAATGTTTTAATATTTAAAAACGGTTTAGGTTAATTTTTTTTATTTTTATTATTATTTTTTTGGTTAGTATTTTTTTTATTATAATATTTTTTAATTTAATGAGGGTCTTTCAATATTTTTAAAATTTTATATTTTTTTTGAATTTTTAAACACCCTAACAGTTACTATTTGAATTTTTTTTTAAAGGGACCGATCAAAATACAACACCTCATCCTCCAGAGTTTTTTGTAGGAGGGAAAGGGAGGGAATGAGAGGGATAATAAAAAGGATTTTAGTGTGATTTTCAATCTTTCCAATTTGGAAGGAATTGAAGAGAAAGAAAGAGGAGGGAGATCCTTTCTCTTCCATCCTTTAATGAAACTCGGGAACACAGTGCTAATGCTCGTGACTTCCCTCCTGCCCCTTGGTCTAACGCCCGGACAACGCTTACAGGGGGCGGTGTAGGCGGGCTTAAAAACCTTTTCACACCGGTTTTCTTCCCCCACTCTAAAAAAACCCACATTTGTTGACTTTCTCTCTACAAATGCAACGCACATGTCAATTCCCCCAATTATTTTAAAATGTCTATAACTTTTTTCATACGATATTTCTTTTTAAAAAAAATTTCACCATATTAACGAGTTTTTTTATCTTTAATATGAGTACCACATTGCTGCATTGAAATTGAAAAAAAAAATCCGTGTTAAATGGGTTTTTTTTCATTGTGTCATATGCTCGTTCATTGTGTTATAGTATGAACGTGTGCTTTTATAAATATGTTATTTATGTTTTTTAGTCTACACATGATTTAAATTTGTCCATTGTGTTTTTAGTATACTTTCCATTGTGTTTTACGCAAATGGATTTTGCATTTACGGTGTACATTGTGTTTTAGTATGTTATTCATTGTGTTTTAGTCTTCTGTTAATTGTGTCTTTAGTATGACGTTGTTTGTGTTTTATTAGACTTTTCATTGTGTTTTATGCCCTATTATTCATTGTATATTTAATTGGTACTCATTATGTTTTACGGTATCTCCATTGTGTCTTACGAAACTGGGTTTTTGACTTTTTTATTTCCAAAAGTATTCATTGTGTTTTAGTTTTTGTTCATTGTGTCTTTATTATGCCGTCAATTGTGCTTTATTAGATTGTTCATTGTCTTTATATCCTATTGTTCATTACATATTTAATTGGTACTCATTGTGTTTTACTTTATCTTCATTGTGTCTTACACAACTGGGTTTTCGTTTTTTTTTTCAAAAGTAAAACAATATGATACTCATATTAAAGATAAAAAGACACTCAATTTTATGGTATATTTTTTTTTTTAAAAAAAAAGATGACGTATAAACAAGATACGAACGTTTAAAAATGAAGGTGAAAATGGCATGTGACTTGCATGTGCATATTCTTTGACAAAATTAACATTTTCACTTGTTTAGTCATTCGAACACATGCCATTATTTAGTGCCTTTTCACCCTTCTCATTTTTTTTAGCATTTGTAGAATAACTCAACCCTATCAATATACTCATTCCGAAACTAACAAAAAAGTCCTATATTTATAAATCACCATTAGAAACAAATAAGAAGCAAGAAAATTCCACCAGAAAAAATTGCTAACACACTAAAAAATATTCCTATGAATAATGATTTAGGAAAAAGTGAGATTATATATATGAAAAAAATAGAAAGCATGCGAATCAAATGAAGCAAATGAGACGAAAAAAAGCAGAGACTGATGTATATACGCCAAGTCACACACTTATACCGGTTCTCAAAACAAATGTAACACTCTCACCATTTTAAACACAAAACACCAACGTAAATTCTAACCAATGACCACCACAAATACACTAATCGACGGTTTCCGACGGTTTCAAGCAAATAGTACGTGCTTTCTGGCCGGATTGTGACATTACATGATCCGTGAAGAATTGACACATTGTAAAGTTAGGCCTTTATCTTAATGTAAATCTATAGGTTCACAAATCAACTTCTTAGCCCAAAACCCATAAATATCGTATCGTAACGAAACCCCTATGGTACGATATCAATTAGGGCTGTAAACGAACCAAACGAACACGAACAAGGCTTTGTTCGTGTTCGTTTGTTAAGGAATTAACGTGTTCGCGAACTGTTCATGAACACTTACCGAACGAGATTTTTTGTTCGTGTTTGTTTGTTAAGAAAAAACGTGTTCACGAACTGTTCATGAACACTTACTGAACGAGATTTTTTTCATGTTTGCTTGTATTTATTTGCTAAATTTAGGTGTCGGCAAAAAATGAACACAAATAGGCATTACTGAACAAAATCGAGCACAAACTAACACATTAAATTCTGAAAATTCGCTTTTTTCATCGCTAACATTGTCCGCCCAGGATATACTTATCCAATTACCCAAATATACGTGACATAATCTTGATCATATAATGTCTTATAAAAACACAGAGGTATCATATTAAACTTGAAATCCCCGTTTAATCCACCAAAATAACAGTTAATCAAAATAGTTAAAGTAATATTAACATGTGATACACTAATATATGTTAAATAATCTACCACTGGAAATTTTGAAATACTTAAATTAAATATAAAAAATTAAAAACCCTAATGAACTATCGAACAAAAACAAACATACACAAACACGTTACCGAACGTTCACGGACATAAACGAACGAACGCGGTCTCTGTTCATGTTCGTTTGTTTAGCTAAACGAACATAATTTTTTGTTTGTGTTTGTTCATTTATTAAACGAACAAACACAACCGAACTTCCTGCCGAACAGTTCACAAACGGTTCGCCGAACGTTTGGTTTGTTTACAGCCCTAATATCAATCAAATTAACCGGACAAGTTTTTCAACCCGTACTAATACCCGTACCCGTCCCCTGTAATATCAAACTGAGCGGGAAATACAGGTTTTTTTTTTTTTTTTTTAGAAACCAGGGTTTTCGAATCCAGTATCATTTTCACTCCCAAGTGCATCAAATCAAACACAACAATGGCGAGAATCAAACAACTTGCGAAACGAAATTGGGGCACTCGTAGAGACTGTCAGTAACTACTTTTTTTTTTTTTTTTCAGTTTTGAATTATTATTATTATTATTTTTCCAAACCCTAGTTTTGTGACTACATTATTGCAGGTAGAGCATCTGCTTCAACGATTACGGTAAATTTCTTACTACTTACCTATCATTTCAATTATTACTGTTGTGTTTTTATGCAATCTGTTGTTATTAGTTTTAAATTTGTTTGTGGGTTTTGGTAGCCGAGGAAGAGTCCGAGAACAGAGCCAGAGAGTGAGTGTTTGTATTTATTTATATATTTTGATGTTTGTGTGAATGTGGAGTTTTGATAAGTTAAAGTGGTTTGGGATTTAGGTTCAGGAGCTGGAGCTGGAGGAAAGAAGAAGAATCAGCGTCGGTTTAATCTGGGGACGCAGGCGCTTCGTGAGATGAGGCGGTTGCAGAAAACTGTTGACGCGCTTATTCCTGCTGCTCCGTTTATTCGAACTATGAGATGTTTTTATTTGTTGATTTGTGTTGGTTTTTTGTGTGTGGTGTGCACATTGTGGGAATTAGGTTTTAGAAATGTTGGTTTATACTGTTACAACTGATCGAAGTGAGATGTTGGTATGACATTTTATAACCGGGTATGGGTATGGTATTAGCCATACCCGATCTGTTGCCATCCGGCATTGAACAATCTTGTTATAACTAAGGACATGCAAAACATATACATATTGTTTAGAAATTAACACGCTCTAGGTTGCCAGCTAAAGTTTCTCCCCTAATAATCGTCGTATTTTTGCTATAACCTAAAAACTAAAGTGTTACATATAATATTAGAGATGCACCAAATTCTCCATTGTTATAATTGTATATTTTGTATATGTATATCTATTTCTATGTCAAAGTCATAGTCAAAGTCTTGGTCATGGTTAAGGTCAATGTCAATGTCATAGTCAAAGTTATTATTAGTATTTAATATTTTGTAGGTTATGTCTTTCTTCATTGTATATATATATATATATATGATGTATGAATTATGAATAAAAAAGTGGTTGATCATTCTCTCATATGGTATCAGAGCATTATCTCCAACGAGAAAGCTCTTGATCCTATCAACATGGGAACCGTTGCCCATAACCCCTAAATTTCTTTTCAGGCTACTGTGATCCACTGATCCTCACCATGTCTGCCTAAAGCTCCATTTCTTCAACTATTCTGTGATCACCACCACTCTAAAAATCTTCAAAACACCTCCTACCATTTTTATCACCTTTCCAACATCTCCAAAACTTACATCTACCAACATCTTCAAAACTCTATAATCTCAGCCCCCTTAGCAACATCAACCTACCTAACTATTACACTTTGTTAATCCTTCAAAGTTCAAGTGTAACTTATTCTCCTTCTACCTGGTTTTGCAAAACCTAAAAATCTAAAATCCTTTTTGTGCCACAACTTTTATATTCCGGACAAACTGTACCTCTAATCTTCTATCACCTATTCCGTTTACCATCTGATCATTTTTCTTTATTTCTCCTTTATGGCTTTTAACCATCTCTATTTCATCCATATAAAAGATGCACCAAATTCTCTTCACCCGCAATAAAAAAAAACAATGTATTTTCTTTTGATTCATCTGGTTAATCAAATTCATCTTTCTTTACATCTTCAACATCATCAACTTCTTCTCTTACTCAAACAATGACACCATCTACTTCTATACAAGATTGGACTTATTCCAAGACCGTCCATCTTGCGGGGGCATATTAGAGATGCACCAAATTCTCCATTGTTATAATTGTATATTTTGTATATGTATATGTATTTCTATGTCAAAGTCATAGTCAAAGTCTTGGTCATGGTCAAGGTCAATGTCAATGTCATAGTCAAAGTTATTATTAGTATTTAATATTGTAACATCGCAAAATTTTCCCCAAAATTTTAATACATAAAAAACCCTTATATATATATTTTTTATTACACCTTTATCATTAATATTATACAAATGTACCTAAGTCTTTATTTATCATAACTCACAACTTATATACATACATAAATATATATATATATATATAAATAATAATAATAATAATAATATGATTCTAAATTCTTTTTTTTTTTCACATACAAGATTTTTTTTTTAATAAAGCCTTGAGTCAAATAGTCAAAGTCCTAGTCAAAGTCTTAGTCAAACAGTCAAAGTCTTAGTCAAATAGTCAATTCTTCATAAAACCTTACTTTATGGTGTTGACCAATTTTAATGGCTAATTGACTCCAAAACTAGTATAAAAACCCACCTATGACCCATTATACTTTGCACCTCTAAATCGATTGTTTCAATCCGATTAAATTTCCCTCATACCTTTCTTCTATAGTCTATTACTTCTACAATTGAAGCTTTGATTATAAGCTCTTGTAATTGGCGAATTGGAAGCTTGATATTCTTTCTTTTTTGTTTTCTTCAATTTGGACTAGCTACGTTGTTGAGTCTTTGGGATTCGCCTCGCATACATTCACAACACATTATTCTATTTTTTTTACGGGACATAACATTTTGCTAAGGTGAGTTTTACATAGCCCCTTTTCTATTTATCACCATTTTTGGGGTGAAACATGTTACAACATTATTTATGCAATTCAATCATCAATGTGTCTATGTGTATTTCTATGTTGCATTATGTCTTGAACATGACTAGGGTAAGCACAATTCTAGCATAAACATTCATCAGCCAAACGGTATACATTGATAGATCTATTGGACTGACAATCCCACCCGGATACGTGCCTCCTACAAAGGTTGCGTGGGTGTTTGTTACTGCAATATAAACGAGTGAACCATGAGCGTATGGGATGTACCACAATACAACAGTCACAATGGTTGATTATGCACTCGATTTACTTCTAGTATGTTTTCACATATGGACTAGATTGCCATGACACATGAATTGCACAACAATTTTATTCGATTATCAAAACCTATGTAATTCTCACCAACTTTTGTTGACCCAAAATATTTTCAACTTAACATGTTTCAGGTTCTAATTGCTTAAAGATTTGAATTGATACTTGAAGATGTTTGCATAGTTTTATTCAATTTGATGTACAAGTTCTTAGAACAATTGTATGTAACTTATTTAAATTATTTAATGAAATTTATTATTCACCATGAGCTACTGAACAATCATCAATACGTGACATCCCGATGTTTCCGCCATCGGTTGGGGTGTTACAGATTGGTATCAGAGCCAGGTTATAGGGAATTAGGTTATTAGAAAAATAATCTAGTCTATAACCATAGGATTATAACCAGTATTTGCTTCTTTTACTTGCCATTCTCTATCTCCCTCCTACTTCTTATCCCTACTTTCATCCTTACAAGAAGGTTGCTCTCCACCATTGGATCTACTCTTAGACTAATAGGACAAAATCCTCAGGTTTAGCCTGAACCACCTTGAGATCTCGTCGAAGTTCTAGATTTTAATAACGAACACGTGCAATCTGGAAGGGTGAACGCCTGTATTCTGAGTCTTCTGTCTAGGCTGGCATTGCGCATATATCCCAATCAGACGAGGGACCCGGATGCCTACCTGGGAATTCTCGGGATGAGTGTTCACTTATAGGCTAAAGCATGTCTTCATATGTTATTAGAATTTAGAATCTTTGATAAGTCAACGTTTTCGTTTATTCGTTTTAATTAAATGAATAAATGATTACATTCCTTATATTACCTCATTGTCCTTCATTCAACCCATATCTTATTGAACATTCATTTCACTTCCGTAACCGATGCCCTAAACTAAACAGAGATCAAGATCCTCCAGCTACCTAACCGCAAGTCTCACCATTTGACTATTGGTTGCTTTTATTCTATGTATTGACGCTATTTGATTCAAGTAATAAAATATTTGTCTGAGAGTTGTTACATGGTGCATGATTGTTTGAATGTGAACTAATTATATAAATCTATACAACTACAACTCATATACTGTGCTTGTTATACTTGCTTGCATAAACATGTTATCAATTTGCAACCTATGTGTATAATAAATGCTGCACTTAATAGAGGTCATCATGCCTTTTCAACAGTCGGGAGAGGCCCTACAACCTGCTCCACGACTGGTGGAGGCTATCGAACCTACTCAACGATTGGTAGAGGTCATTATGCCTTTTCAACAGTCGGGAGAGGCCCTACAACCTACTCCACGACTGGTGGAGGCTATCGGACCTGCTCAACAATCGGTGGAGATATAGAAGGACACAAAACTTTAATGTAAGGTAAATTGGTGATTGCGGTTCGGAACGTAATCATGAATTTACAGGTACGTTAAGGTAGTGTGAAATTCTATCAAGGTTTTCAGTAAATAACCAATTATAAACTCTAGTTACCTAGTAATACATTTAGTCTTTCTATAGTCAATCAACTCATGCATTTCTTTTAGGAGTCCTAAAACTTAAGATTCTTATTCTCCTTGCTATTTCAGATGAACCTAATCCAACCCTTAAAACTCACACATATCAAAACTCGTACCCAAATTATTCGAAACAGTTTATTCTGTTACCTATAAATTTATGTCATGCCTTAACTCGAAACTTCCCAAACCACCCTTGTCCTAATTTCTACCCAATCACCTTCAACCCTGTGTTTTCAATAAACTTCGGGACGAAGTTTCCAAAAGTAGGGGAGACTGTAACATCGCAAAATTTTCCCCAAAATTTTAATACATAAAAAACCCTTATATATATATATATATTTTATTACACCTTTATCATTAATATTATACAAATGTGCCTAAGTCTTTATTTATCATAACTCACAACTTATATACATACATAAATATATATATATATAAATAATAATAATAATAATATGATTCTAAATTCTTTTTTTTTTCACATACAAGATTTTTTTTTTTTTTAATAAAGCCTTGAGTCAAATAGTCAAAGTCCTAGTCAAAGTCTTAGTCAAACAGTCAAAGTCTTAGTCAAATAGTCAATTCTTCATAAAACCTTACTTTATGGTGTTGACCAATTTTAATGGCTAATTGACTCCAAAACTAGTATAAAAACCCACCTATGACCCATTATACTTTGCACCTCTAAATCGATTGTTTCAATCCGATTAAACTTTCCCTCATACCTTTCTTCTATAGTCTATTACTTCTACAATTGAAGCTTTGATTATAAGCTCTTGTAATTGGCGAATTGGAAGCTTGATATTCTTTCTTTTTTGTTTTCTTCAATTTGGACTAGCTACGTTGTTGAGTCTTTGGGATTCGCCTCGCATACATTCACAACACATTATTCTATTTTTTTTACGAGACATAACATTTTGCTAAGGTGAGTTTTACATAGCCCCTTTTCTATTTATCACCATTTTTGGGGTGAAACATGTTACAACATTATTTATGCAATTCAATCATCAATGTGTCTATGTGTATTTCTATGTTGCATTATGTCTTGAACATGACTAGGGTAAGCATAATTCTAGCATAAACATTCATCAGCCAAACGGTATACATTGATAGATCTATTGGACTGACAATCCCACCCGGATACGTGCCTCCTACAAAGGTTGCGTGGGTGTTTGTTACTGCAATATAAACGAGTGAACCATGAGCGTATGGGATGTACCACAATACAACAGTCACAATGGTTGATTATGCACTCGATTTACTTCTAGTATGTTTTCACATATGGACTAGATTGCCATGACACATGAATTGCACAACAATTTTATTCGATTATCAAAACCTATGTAATTCTCACCAACTTTTGTTGACCCAAAATATTTTCAACTTAACATGTTTCAGGTTCTAATTGCTTAAAGATTTGAATTGATGCTTGAAGATGTTTGCATAGTTTTATTCAATTTGATGTACAAGTTCTTAGAACAATTGTATGTAACTTATTTAAATTATTTAATGAAATTTATTATTCACCATGGGCTACTGAACAATCATCAATACGTGACATCCCGATGTTTCCGCCATCGGTTGGGGTGTTACAAATATTTTGTAGGTTATGTCTTTCTTCATTGTATATATATATGATGTATGAATTATGAATAAAAAAGTGGTTGATCATTCTCTTATATAAATGTACCTTTTCAGATAGATTAACTGCATTTTAGTTTCATATTTACTAACAATCTCAAACTTTTGAAAGATGTGTGATGAATACATTAATTCTTAACTGCATATTAGTTTCATCTATCTATATAATAATTGAATACACTCGGGTCGAATGGAGACCTTAGAGAGGGTCCTCATGGATCCAACCACAATTTGGAGCTCCGAATTGATGTCCATATAAACCATTTTCAGAATTTTTTTTCATTCCCCACAAATCATTCTTCATTTCTCCATAACAAACCTTTCTATCCTCCTCCTTCATCTTTTATACTTTCTTGATTCTTCACAACTGATTCAAGGTAATCATCGATCCCTATTCTTCTAACATTGCTTAATATTATTGTGTTTTACTTATTTTTGTTAACAAACTCTATGCTTTACTGTTAATCTTATGAATAAATTACTTTTATCATTTGTTTAATCAAATGGTTTGACTTAATCGGGTTTTTTTTAATCTTTGACTATTTAATCAAATTTTGCAATGAAGATTTAATTGGTTTTTTAATTTTTGTTTACAAAAATTAGTTATTTAATCGCTTTTCTTATAAAATACGATCCATATGAAGATTTAATCGGTTTTTTAATCTTTGACTATTTAATCAAATTCTTCAATAATATTATTCTCAATGATTAAGCACTGATACATTTAGAATGAAGTTTTAATCGATTTTTTTTATAAAATACGATCTAGATGATTTAGAATGAACATGGATAATTAACATTTAATCGTTTCAAGAAATTTATCAATTTGATGTATTCATTTGTGATTATTCTTTAGAAATACCAACTTTAATACGATCTAGATGATTTAGAATGAACATGAATAATTGACATTTAATCGTTTCAAGAAATTTATCAATTTGATGTATTCATTTGTGATTATTCTTTAGAAATACAAACTTTTTAAATCGGTATTGATAGATATACAGTGAATCGGATTTACCTTTAAACTGATTTAATCATTCTGTGTTTTACTTATTTTAAAAATCAGGATCTCATCCGAACACACCAACGTTATTATGTCTTATCATAAAGGTTCTCAATTCTTCAAGGTTTTGCATGACCCTTCGTCAACCGTGTTGGTATGATTGTTATTTTTTTTTTGTGTAAAAATGCCTATTTCATTTTATAAAATGTTTTTTTTATACGTATCTTTCCAGACTGTGCCGAAGGCCATGAACAAATTTCTGTTATCTGAATTTAATGTTATTTATTAAAAATTTTTATCTCATTTATTTATATTACTTTTTTTGAATTTATATTTAATAAGATTTAATCATTTTTAATGTATTTTTAATATGTTAGAATTAATGTTATTTATTGACGTTAATAATAATTGACCGAATTGAATGTATTTATTACGATTTTTAATCTAATTTATTTAGGAATTTTGGAATCATACACCCCTTAATTAGGAATGATACACCCTGGCCCACATCAAGCACCAATAGCAGGCTGACACATACCCCAAAATATGATGTCACACCCCTAGAATATGATGTCATAGGGTGTATGAAACCTGGAACCCTTTATTTATATTAATATTACTATGACATTACGTTTAATCTATCTTTATGAAATTATGTTTAATATTATTTATATTACTATTTGTTCGAATTATTATTGGTCTTGCCTGCAATTAATAGGATTTATTCATTTTTTAATGATATTTTATTATGAGTTTTAATGACATTAATAATAATTGACCGAATTTAATGTTACATATTAGGATTTTTAAGCTCATTTATTTATTATTGACCGAATTAACCGAATTAATTTAAGAATATATTACTAATACTAATACTAAAATTATGATTTTTAATTTTAATCTTATTTATTTCTTATTGACCGAATTAAATTACGAATATATTACTAATAGTAAAACTAATATTACGATTTTTAAATTTAATGTCATTTATATCTTATTGACCGAATTAAAATTTTCTATTACTCTTTTTACGAATATATTACTAATACTAATTGACATTAATAATAATTGACCAAATTTAATGTTATTTATTACAATTTTTTAATCTCATTTATTTATAATAATATTACTACGAAATTTTGTTTAATATGTCTTTATTAATTATTATTGGTCTTGCCTGCAATTAATAGGATTTATTCATTTTTAATGTTATTTATTATGAGTTTTAATGACATTAATAACAATTTACCGAATTTAATGTTATATATTACGATTTTTAAGATCATTTATTTATTATTGACTAAATTAAATTACGAATATATTACTAATACTAAAACTAATATTATGATTTTTAATTTTAATCCTTTTTATATCTTATTGACCGTGTCCAAATGTCTATTACTATTTTTACGAATATATTACTAATACTAATTGACATTAATAATAATTGACCGAATTGAATGTTATTTATTATGATTTTTTAATCTTATTTATTTATATTAATATTACTACAAAATTATGTTTAATCTATCTTTATGAATTATTATTAGTCTTGCCTGCAATTAATAGGATTTATTCATTTTTAATATTATTTATTATGAGTTTTAATGACATTAATAAAAATTGACCGAATTTAATGTTATATATTACGATTTTTAAGATCATTTATTTATTATTACTTTTTTCGAAATTATGTTTAATAAGATTTAATCATTTTTAATGTATTTTTAATATATTAGAATTAATGTTATTTATTGACATTAATAATAATTGACCGAATTGAATGCTATTTATTACGATTTTTTAATCTCATTTATTTATATTAATATTACTACGAAATTATGTTCAATCTATCTTTATGAAAGTATATTTAATATTATTTATATTACTATTCGTTCAAATTATTATTGGTCTTACCTGCAATTAATAGGATTTATTCATTTTTTAATGATATTTTATTATGAGTTTTAATGACATTAATAATAATTGACCGAATTTAATGTTATATATTACGATTTTTAAGCTCATTTATTTATTATTGACCGAATTAATTTACAAATATATTATTAATACGAATACTAATATTATGATTTTAAATTTTAATCTCATTTATTTCTTATTGACCGAATTAAATTATGAATATATTACTAATACTAAAACTAATATTACGATTTTTAATTTTAATCCCATTTATATCTTATTGACCGAATTAAATTTTTGTATTACTATTTTTATGAATATATTACTAATTACTAATAATTAATAATACTAACTAATATTAATATACTAATATTACGATTTTAGTTTTACTATTCGTAAAAATTCGTATTGTTGACTGAATATATTACTAATACTAATCGACATTAATAATAATTGATTGAATTGAATGTTATTTATTACGATTTTTTAATCTCATTTATTTATATTAATATTAATAAGAAATTATGTTTAATTTATATTTATGAATTATTATTGGCCTTGCCTGCAATTAATAGGATTTATTCATTTTTAATGTTATTTATTATGAGTTTTTATGACATTAATAATAATTGAACGAATTTAATGTTATATATTACGATTTTTAAGCTCATTTATTTATTATTGACCGAATTGAACGAATTAAATTACAAATATATTACTAATACTAAAACTAATATTACGATTTTTAATTTTAATCCCATATATATCTTATTGACCGAATTAAAATTTTCTTTTACTATTTTTATGAATATATTACTAATTACTAATAATTACTAATACTAACTAACAGTAATACTAATATTACGTGCAGAAACTGTTTCTCAAGTCGTTAGGTTTGTTAGTTGCATATTCAACATTTATGTTTACAATATTCTTATTTTATATTTAGTTACACATTCTTCATTTTCTATACATAATGCTTTTGTAATGGTTTACTGTGATTGGATGGCCTGATTTGCTTCAATCAGAAGATACTTCCATTGGCGAATATTGTGTCTTCAAATGGTGTTCAATCCAGCACAAAATGTTTGTTACTAAGGCTGCACCACAAGATGTCATTGATTTTGAAATTTAAATTATGATTTTGATGTTATTTATGATGATTTTAATGTCATTGATTTGAATGATTGATTATGATTTGGTTGTTATTTCTTAAGATTTTTAATCTTATTTATTGATATTACTAATATTTCGAAATTCATTTTAATATTGTTGACCGACTTTAATTTTGATATTACAACTTTCCTTTAATCAATTGTCATGAAACGATATTCTTTTAAACATATACGACTTTCTTTCAAACATTTATTTAAATCTATTTAACAATGTTAAATCTATTTAACAGTTTATAATTTAAATATAATATAAAGATAACAATGTACATTTATTTTCCTACACTTTTATTATTCTTTTAATAATAAATATAATTTAAATATATTTAACAGTTTCCTAAAATATATAATGTATTCAAAATAATGTTCAATGCTATTACTAATATTACGACCTTAATTTTAATGTTGTTGACCGAATTTGAGTAAATTTTTTTTCATGTTTTTGTTAAATTGATGGAAGTCAATTCTTTGTCTATATGTCTTTGAGTTTGATTGTGCTAATTTCAAGCGTTGTTGACCAATTCACGTCAATTATCAATCCTTCCATTTTTTATAATTCAAAGACTTTCCTTTAATCAATTGTCATAAAACGATATTCTTTTAAATATATACGATTTTGCTTTAAACATTTATTTAAATTTATTTAACAGTTTATAATTTAAATATAATCCGAAGATAGGAGTGTACATTTATTTTCCTACACTTTTATTATTCTTTTAATAATAAATATAATTTAAATCTATTTAAAAGTTTCCTAAAATATATAATGTATTCAAGATAATTTTCAATGCTATTACTAATATTACGACCTTAATTTTAATATTGTTGACCCAATCTAAATAAAAACTTTTTACGTTTTTGTTAATTTGATGGAGGTCAATTCTTTGACTTTATGTCTTTGAGTTTGATTGTGCTAATTTTAAGCGTTGTTGACCAATTCACGTCAATTACGAATCCTTCCATTTTTTTATAATTCAAATATATAAATAAATATTCCTACTTATCACGTCAATCGAGGCACAGTATTTCTGATTTTGCAGAATTTTTTGAGACACAGCAATACTATATAAACCTTAACAAATAATAAAAATCATTTAATTGTCATACCAATTTTAACAACGAAATTAAATGATAATATAAATTTTCAAAATGTTATTTTCTGTTAAAGAATTATATTACTTCAATCACAACTAATAATGATTACTAAAGATGTCAATAATAATTTGTATATAATGGGTAAGACAATTTGGAACGCAGATGATTTTAATGTCATTTATTTGAATGATTGATTATGATTTTGATGTTATTTATTAAAATTTTTAATCGTATTTATTGATGTTACTAATATTATGAATTTCATTTTAACATTGTTGACCGACTTTCATCTTGATATTACGACTTTCCTTTAATCAATTGTCACTAAACGATAATCATCATCTTGATTTCAATAAGTGTGCTAATTTTAATATGTCAATAATAATTTGTATATAATGGGTAAGGCAATTTCAGACGCGGATTATTTTAATGTCATTGATTTGAATGATTGATTATGATTTTGATGTTATTTATTAAGATTTTTAATTGTTAGTACTATATTTACACAGTTTAAATAATGACGTTTTTTGGCGGCATTTTGTAACATGCAAAAGTTGCCTAAAGTGTATGTACAATGGGTCCTTTTGGCTACATGTTGAAATGGGTTTGGGGTTGATCCTTTTTGTGTCTATTTTTTTTTAATAAAATATAGGAAATTTATATTACATCATGTGACATTGGACCCATTTTCTTATTAGTTGTTTTTTAGATATGTAATCGGTTTGAACCATTGGAGAGATAACAAGTAAAATTTAAGCTACCCATTCAAGTAAGTGGGTTAAGGATTGTTTCTTAATTTACTTATCACCGTATCCATATCTTTACAACAACTATATTTTATGTAGAACACAAATATGGAATACAATGGTGGAGGTTTTCATAAATTATTGGAAATAAGCTGCACTCCGAGGATCGTGATGACAATGATAACAACTTCGAAGGTGAAAAATCAGCTATCAATAAGCAAGACTTGAAAGATTTTGATTGAAGTAATGAAAATGGACCATTGGTTGAAGTTCGTTAAGCCCAACTAATTGATAAGTGTTCTACGCTTAAGCTTAGTTATGATTAGAATATAGATATTACCCAAATGATGTAATGTGTAATATTGGTTGAAGTTCGTTAAGCCCCAACTAAATGATAAGTGTTCTATGCTTAAGCTTAGTTATGATTAGAATATAGATATTACCCAAATGATGTAATGTGTGATATTGTGATAGTATGCTATGTAGTTTGCAGTTGTCAAATTAAAATTTACTTACTCGATATATCCATCATTTCGTTACATTAAACTGTTAGATGACATTTTGCATTTAACATCAAAATTCATACATATTGAATCATCAAACATTTAGTAACCAAATCAAATTACATAATAGAATTCTTATTTTCCTACTTTTTTTTTTTTCATTTTACTTTCGGGTGAACCGTGGGTCCCCACGGGACTCTAACCTAGTATTTATTAAGGTACAACTTTCGTACTTAACCGTTCGTTTCTTTTCTTTTTTTCTTTTTCTTTTTTTTTTTTTACTACATGTAGTGTTTTTTCTTATACTCTTTTAATGTGCTTTCATTCTGATTCTTTAGGAATGAATGTTATGTATTTTTTTTTTGTAATTAGGGGCCCTATTAGTTACATTTTGACAAGAAATATATTACATATCCAAAATATTGTGTTAAAAAAATATTAATAATACATCTACTTTAGGTAGTCTTCCTCTTTGCATTGGAACTGTCAAAATTTTATACTGATGATTGTTTGATCAAAGCTGTATCTTATGCACTACGCATTGAGTCTGACTTATTTGAGATTAGGACGTACACCAAACTTTACAGTAAGAAATCTTGGTGAATGGTGAAGTAATGGGTATCTTGTCGAGGTGTCATTAGAAACACTTTACCAAGCTTCAGCTCGAATTTGAACTTGAGCAATCTTTAATGAGTATCCAGTCTCAACTCTTCCTAGTACTGCTTGTATAATCAATAATAACCTTGTATAATCTTGTGTTACTATCACACCTTATATTGAAATAAATAAAATATTTTTTTTGTGCTACTCCTGTATATTGTGATGTTAACTAGGAATTGAACAGGTAAGGGAGATAAGCAACTACTTGGCCCCTGAAATCACTCGCTGGCAAGCTGAAGCTCTACAAGCACTTCAAGAGGTATCACAATTTTTTCACTTTATTCTTATTAAATCTGACTTCTTCAGGTTTTGTATCTTGTTATATTTACAATTTAATGGCTGGCAATAGGTAACCTGTGAAAGACATGATTATACCTGTTAACTAAAAAGTACACTATGTGAAATTTTAGGAGGATATGATCCAACATATCTCTTTGTTGGTCATAAAACATATAACTGTGTTATAAACATGCGATATAAAGTAGTTAAAAGAGTTGTATATTCAAGTTTAGAATATATGTTGTTCGCGTCATACCTGTTAAACTTGTTAAGTCACGATTTTCCAGCCCTACGAATTTATCATCCAAAATTGGTAGCATTCTTGATTTTTGAAAACCGTCTCTTGTACCAAATTCTGGTATATTTATAAGTTACAACAATGTATTCCCATGTTTTTCAGGCAGCAGAAGATTACATAATTCAGTTGTTTGAAGATTCAATGCTATGTGCAACCCATGCCAAATGTGTTACCCTCAGTAAGTTTCCACATAACTCTTATTGTTTTATTTCAATTCTCAACGGGTCAAATAAAATTTTATTAGCTATAAATGGTAAGGGGCTGAAGTCACCTAAGGGGGACGGGGCGCTACTAGAATTGGGCACGGGTACCTCACTACCAGCACGGTAACACCGCCGCCACCCGTGCTGGTAGGGCTCCCGTGGACCTTTTTCTAGTTCCATCTAACGGGCTGGTAGTGTGGGACGGTGCAAACTTTTAGATAATATTTATTCCTTTTTTGACCGTCTGACTTTCAAACGGTCATATTTTTGTGACCGTTTTTATCTTTAGGTTAATTTTTAGTATAAAACCATAGCCCATTTTTATCAATTGGTCATCTTGAACTTGAAAACAAATGGCAAACCAGAACCCAAATCCAAATCCAATCCCGCCCCCGCTAAACCGTGTGCGAGCACCAATCTGGAGCTTGGAGGATGAACTCGCCTTGGTGAATAGCTATCTTGATGTTCAAGAGCAAGGAACCGGGGGAAGGCAAAGTTTTTGGAAAGCGGTGGCCACAAGATTCAACGAACAAATGGGTGAAAACACTCGTTCAATGGACACGATATATGGAAAGTTTATATCGTTAAAGTCGAAGTGCGCAATATTTCAAGAAGTATTCGTTAATGCGATGGACGCCAATCCGGCTTTAAACACAAATGGGTGGCTTGAAGAAGCCCGTAACAAATACCGAAACCTACACACTGATAACTACCCGAGGGTCGAGGTTTGGAGAGCTATGAGAGGGCGTTTTATAATTAAACATTAATTAAACATATTATTAAACGGTTTTATTTACGGTTTTAAATAATGTTTGATGTCATGTATTGATGTTATTTTATGGAATATTATGTAATTTTATTTTATTTAGTTTAATAATATGTTTAATTAATGTTTCTTTAAAAAATAATAAAAAAATAAAGATTTCAGTGAAGTGAATCAGTGGAGTGCTGCCTACAAAAAAATGTTTCAGTGAAGTAAACCAGTGAAATGATGTGGCAGTGTATAATTGGTTAAAATCAGTGAAATGAAAACAGAAATCTAGTTGCGCGGTTGCGCCCCTTTAGGCCTAAGGATGGTTCATCTTTCATGCATATCATCTTCTGTATTATTTATTTATATAATATTAAAATTGAGTAAATAGCCAAAACCGTCCCTGATATTTGGTGGGTTTTGCCGGTCCAACCAAAATGAAACTAATTGCTTTAACAATCCAGCATTTCGTCAATTAATTGGATTGTTCAGGCAATTAGTTTCATTTTGGGCTGGACTGGCAAAACCCACCAAACCACAAGGACGGTTTTGGCTATTTACTGAAAAAAAAAATGTAGGTTTGCAAGTAAATATTGAAAAGAGAGAGGGTAAAACTAAAACAGTAAATTTAAAGAAGTAGCAGTTTTGGGTTCCTACACAACCAAGGTTGTGCATGTCAAATATAGGAATTTCCAGCTGCTTGCCCCCTATGCTTCTTGTTCGCCGTTCGTATCAATTATTGAATTTCGATCATCTAATACCACAAAAAAAGTTGTAAAAATTTGGAGTACTCTGCTTTTTCTTGCAAATTTCATCCATAGCTGAAATATCAAAGAGGTTTGTCTAAGTTCTCTTTGATGCTCATTGTTTTCTTAATTTTTTTTTTATTTTTATCTTAATTGCCATATCTTTAGTTCCAAAATCCCAGATCATTGATGAAAAATCATCTACACAAAAAAAATAAACCAATGAAAATTTAGTACATTTTATTTTTCTACTTACTAAATGTCAGTTTTTTCTTCAAGATATAGCTAAATTTGGACTGTGAAGATCAAGAAAACTGTTTTTTTTTTCTTTTTTTCTTTTTAATTTTATTTTTAACTTCAAAGTTTGTTTACTTCCAGTTTCCAATTATTCTGCACAACTTTATTAATTTATTTGTTTAAACCCTAAAGCAATTACATCTATGCATAGTTAGTTATATACTGAGGATCTGTGATTTATATGGTTAAACTATATAATCTGTACATGAGTATTGACAGGATATATACATCTCTAATCTGTGCATCCGTTGAAGACTAACCGATGCAACTGTTCTAATATAACCAACTAACATAACTATCAACTATATCCATTGTTTTGACACATTAATTCCTAGACTAAACAAACTTAGGACATGATCAATCCACATTTAAAATGTCAATCTATTGTCCAAGTGGTTGTGAAAAAACTCTGCCACCAAAAGGAGAACATGCTGGTATTGATGGAGTTGAAAATGTTGATATTGAAGATGATGAAAACGATGGAGTTGAAAATGTTGATATCGAAGATGACGGAAGCGATGGAGTTGAAAATGTTGATATCGAAGATGACGGAAGCGATGGAGTTGAAAAAATTGATATTGAAGATGACGAAAAGGATGAAGTGAATGATGAGAACGACGATGAAGATGACGATGATCCTTTCTTTACATCGACTATCACTAAAACCCACACTAGAGTTTTGGTAAGGTTTATGATGATTATATATTTTCAACTTGGAACAAACTGAATCTTATTACTTGTAATAAAAACTTGGTTACAGCTGATTAATTTTATGAATTTAACATTTGTGTATGATAGAGGTTTCCGGTGGAGTTTGCTAGGTTGGCGGGAATAGTTGCTCCGGTTGATGTGAAGCCGGAGAAGGTTAAGAAAGCTTCGGTTAAAGGAAAGCCTAGAAGTCCGTTGTTGCATCCTCCTTACTTTGAGGTATTGTTTTATTAGAATTTGTGATAATCGATTGTTTTACGTGATTACCGTAGATTTGTTTGTGTTTGTTGCTTTGTTACTCGAATACCGATAATCTGTTAACGTAATTGATTGGTTGTAAGGTTTTACGGTAGATTTATCTGTTTGTTGCTTCGTTATGAGAATAATAATAATCGATGGACGTTACTGATTGATTGTAAGCTTTTATAGTAGATTCGTCTGTTTGTTGCTTCGATACTTGAATTAGCGATAATCGATTCACGTAACTGATTGATTGCAAGTTATTATAGTAGATTCGTTGTTTCTATTGTTTCGTTACTCGAATTAGTGATAACAGCCTCTTTACGTATGTATTGCTTGTGATTATAGTATATTTGTTTCTATTCGTTGTTTCACTACTCGAATATGGGATATTAATCGATTTACATGATTCACTGATTGCGATTACCGTAGATTAGTTTTAGTTCATTGTTTTACTAGATTATACCCCGGGAGCGTCCCGGGTTGAAAAATTTAATATAATACATCAATTTTACATATGAAATAGACTGATGTATAACTCTAATATTAATATCTAACCTAAAACAAATTAACAATGTACAACTCCAATGCTAACACCTAACCTAAAAGAATGTGGAACTTTAATGTAACTCTAATATTAACACCTATCCTAAATACTAAACAAATGTACAACTCTAACATACTAATATTGATACCTAACTTAAAACAACGTATAACTCTATTAACCTATTCGGCTCTGATTGAAAAAAAATTCATATTTACTGATTTAAACATAATTAGTGACTTGTCTATACATGATTAATGATTTACCTGAACACTTTGTGTTTTTTTTTCCTGTATGAACAAAACCCCACAAAAAAATTTCTCCATTTTTATATAGCACTATGGTACTCGTTGGAAAGATAATAAAACGCTCGTTAATTTGGTGTAATTTTTTTCTTTAAAAAATCTCGTATATTAAATATACTAGTTTATACCCCGGGAGCGTCCCGGGTTGAGAAATCCAAGTAAAGTGAATAAAATTAGAAGTATCTAAACTATAAAAATGGCATTTGCCAATACATGATTAATGAATATTATTATTATTATTATTATTATTATTATTATTATTATTATTATTATTATTATTATAAACAAATCTCTGCCATAAGTTATCATATTCTAATATAAAAAAAAGGGTAATTGGGTCAGGTATCATCTAATCCCAGGCCCGACCCAAACCCACAATTTTTTTTAAACTAATTCCAAACCTGATACAATACCTGTCGGGTTACAAAAAATAGTCGTTTTTTTTCTCCGTTTTTTATATAGCACTATGGTACTCGTTGGAAAGATACTAAAACGCTCGTTAATTTGGTGTAATTTTTTTTAGAAAATCTCGTATATAAAAGATATTAACATTTAAAAGTTATGAGAGAAAACATGAGAGAGAAAATAATAAATTTTTAATATTTACATTTATTAGATTAGTTATTTAATAGATTAGATTATACCCAGGGAGCGTCCCGGGTTAAGAAATTTAATATGATACATCAATTTTACATATGAAATAGACTGATGTATAACTCTAATATTAATATCTAACCTAAAACAAATTAACAATGTACAACTTCAATGCTAACACCTAACCTAAAAGAATGTAGAACTTTAATATAACTCTAATATTAACACCTATCCTAAAGACTAAACAAATGTACAACTCTAACATACTAATATTGATACCTAACTTAAAACAACGTATAACTCTATTAACCTATTCGTACTGATTTAAACATAATTAGTGACTTATCTATACATGATTAATGATTTACCTAAACACTTTGTGTTTTTTTTGCTGTATGAACAAAACCCCACAAAAAATTTCTCCGTTTTTTATATAGCACTATGGTACTCGTTGGAAAGATAATAAAACGCTCGTTAATTTGGTGTAATTTTTTTCTTTAAAAAATCTCGTATATTAAAGATATTAACGTTTAAAAATTATGGGAGGAAACATGAGGGTGAAAAATCCAATTTTGTTTTTAAATTATTTTTTTCCTAAAATATCTCAATGCCACATGGGATGACACATGGCACACTCAAGGAAGAGAATGTCTCTTTGAGTGCCATGTCATTAAAATGGCTTTGGTTTATTATATGTATAGATTAACGTTTAAAAATTATGGGAGGAAACATGGAGGTGAAAAATCCAATTTTGTTTTTAAATTATTTTTTTTCTAAAATATCTCAATGCCACATAGGATGACACATGGCACACTCAATGAAGAGAATGCCTCTTTGAGTGCCATGTCATTAAAATGGCTTTGGTTTATTATATGTATAGATTACTTGAATTAACATTATTAGATTTACATGATCAGAGCTCTGTTTACGGCTATGCGCACACAATGTATATCAGTGTTGTAGAACTCGCTAGGCGCTAGTTGGTCGGTGGGGGTACCGACTAGGGATTAATCGGGATTAATCAGATTGAATTTTTATATATATTTTACCAAATTTATACATATATAATGCTAATTTCATACCTTATATACATAAATTTAGAAGTTTAGGGGCCAAATATAAACTAGTGAATATAGAGAGAGGGTTAAATATTAAAATACCTAAACTTAAATAACCCTAATCACCTACATCGTTCACCATATTCCGTTTTTTCCTCCCCATTCATTCTTTCATCGTACGGAACCATCAAACGCAACTAGGGTTCATGGAGTTTCATCGATTTTACTTCTGAATCATGGTTTATCATACAATTTTGAGGTATGAACTTATTTTATTTAATCGATTTGCTCCAGTTTTGACCCATTCGAATTCATTTTTTTTACCTAATTTTGAGTTTTTAGGTCTGACTAGGACCAATTTGGGCCGACTAATCGGTGATTAATCGTTACACCGATTAATTGAGTGATTAGCCCAAAATTAATCAGTAAAGTGAGGACTAGCGATTAATCACCGATTAATCGGGATTTTTACAACCTTGATGTATATATGTGTGGGCATGTGGCCCTCGGGGAGCAAAAGTAATGTTGGACTAATTTTAAAGTTATTTTTCTAATTTCGTGAAAATAATGTTAAAAATGACGGACGGTTAATCATGCACCTGTGGTGGCGTTGATAGCCAAAAGACAAGGGGGTACATGCACCAATCCGATTGCTAAGTGTTATGTGCCTTATGTCCAAGGCTTGATACGAAACCACTATTGAGCCGGGGGTCTCACTGGAAGCAGCCTCTCTATCCCCACGCGGTAGAGGTAAAGCTGTATACATCTTACCATCCTTAGACCCTACCTTAGCTTTTGCTATTGATAGGAATTAATTGAGTATGATGATGATATGAGATGTACATGATCAGTTGATAATTGATTGATTGATTAATTGTAAGTGATTGATCCTGATACAGATGATTAAGGAGGCGATTGTTACATTAAAGGAGAGGACTGGATCCAGCCAATACGCGATCACAAAGTTTATCGAAGAGAAGCAGAAAAATCTTCCTGCAAGCTTTAAGAAGGTTTTGCTTATTCGATTGAAGAGGTTCGTTGCAGCCGGTAAGCTAGTTAAGGTTAAGGCCTCTTACAAGCTTCCTGCAGCCAGTGCTCCGGCTAAGAAGCCTGTGACTAAGCCAAAAACTGTTGCCAAGCCTAAGACGGCCAAGAAGAAAGCTCCTGCTAAAAAAGCTGCTGTTGCGAAACCTAAGCCTGCTCCAAAAACGAAAGCTGCAGCCAAGCCGAAAACCGTTGCTAATCCGAAGCCTGCTGCGAAAGCTAAGCCGAAAGATGGAGTAGTGAAGAAAGCGGCTGCGAAGACTGGGAAGAAGTGAGGGATGATAGGGGTATAGTTGTTTGTTGTTTAGGGGTAGTCTTGTGTAAAATGTTGTGTAGGTAATGAGTTAATCAATCAATGAAATCTTTCTTTACTTATATATTGTAGGCTTTAGATTTAGGGCTAATCAATTATGTCAGGTAGACGATGACAACATAATAATTCTTGTAGTTAGTGTAGTAGGTTTTAGATTTAGGGCTAATCAATGTCTGTCTGGTGAGGTAATTCCTGTAGTTATTGTGTGCTTCCATTGTAGTTGGACACATTATTGCTATATCCTTGGTTTTTTTTTTTTTTTAAATAAAAGAACAAACATATTCGTGTGGAGAGGTAGGATGAGCTGTGAAGTCGAGTAATCTACTGGTGAGGGTTGCCTGTGGCGTCTTTTTCACTTGCATTAGATATGGTACGAGAGAGAATGAGGAATAAAAACGCTCAAAAATGAAGGGAAAAAACCGAGTACTTTCATTTTTGTTTTAGATTGTTGGTATTCATCATTTATTTTACTTCATTTTTTTGAATGTTAGTTTGATTGAAATCAATATTTCGGTTATATTAAATTTTCATATTTGGTTATTTTATAGAATTTAGTTTCTGCTATTTAAATCGTTCATAAAGAGATTTTTTTCAAGTTTTATGGGTTTCTTTGATATGGAGTTGGAACTGCTAACTAGCATCATCATATTATCATACTCAGTTAATCTCACCTAGCATAAATGCGCTAATTATGAATATGATGCTTGAAGATGAAGACTGACTTCGGGCAATTTGGCGAAGAAAAGACTACTCGGATAAAGGGCAGAATTAAGACGGATCAAACTAAGTCTTAATATATGTTAATGATTTTTGTTCCATTTAGGTTTTATCTAAACTTTTGTTAGCGTATGTGACATCTAGCCATTGTTTTTCATGTGTTATGTGACTATTTGCAATTTTGCTGTGCGTCATGAAAACGTACAAGTGAATGTCACAGGAGATGAAATGTATTGGTGAATGTCTGTGAGAGAGAAAAACCATGCGAGTGTAATATTAAATAAAAAAGCGAGCAATTAGGTTCTGAAAGCTTGACATGAGGCGAGACGTTTACCTATTCATAGAATATCAATATAATTAGTTAGGATTAGGCCACAAAGTTTATATGTGGATTTATGGCAATCAAGATGTAAGTTTGATGCAAGTAATATTAAGTTAAAAAACTTTCATTTCATATTAAAAACAATTATTTATTTTTCTTCTTGGCAAGGGTTTTGTGTATATTAAGTGGTAGGTTATGTCTATACTGTTTTCATACTTGAGTGATGAATTGGGCTGTGGAGACTACTTGAACATGCTCTTCCACCTTTCTTGTCCTCCTTTATATTGGTATAAAATTATTGTTACCTATTTGAAAGAATGTGTACTGTTGCTGTGGTAAATGATAACAATAATAACGTCTTTCAACTTTCAAGTCATCATGAATCAGGACACACCTTTCAAAAAAAATCATGAATCAGGACATATCTTTTGCTAAATATTTATTTACATTTACAAACGTAGATATTTCAATTTTGTGTTATATTTATTTACAAATGTAGATATTTCAGTTTTGTGTTATATCTCTATAGTCATGGTGATAATTGAACCTTTGGTGGGGCATTTAATTTTGCTCACATATCACATTTTCATCATATATTATCAAATGTTTATGTGATTCTCTATTTGAACCACATTTTCTCTGTCATGCAAAAATTTAGTGCAATGTACAAGTTTTTTCTTGGGTGGTATGTTTTCATGCGCTAAATCACGTCTTCTACTTGTTTTACATTTATTAGGATCCAATGTATAATGTAGCGCTGTTGTAATTACACGTTTTAACTACCTTGTTGAAAACACTAACAACAATTTTTGTTGAACTTGTTAACCGCAAAACATTATTGTCGTTTAGTTGGGAAGACCCCTTAAGTTGTTATAGCCTTAATAAACTTAGTGGCGAAGCTTGAGAATTCCGAGTGGGGGGTCGGAAGTCACCAGGGGGTTGGAAGTCACCGGTCACGGGGGGTCGAAACCATCTATACCAAAAAATTATATACGAATACTATATAATCGAAACTTCTGAGCGAAAATTTCGCGGTGTCAGGCGACCCCCCTTGCCCCTTATATGTTACGCGACTAAATAAACTATCGAGCCAGTTTAACATAATAACGTGATATTGGATGACAAGGATAGAATGTATTGCAAGCAAGCAAGCATTAATTGTAGGTTACCCGTGTTACAATAGGGGGAAGGGGCGCTACACTGAAAATGTTTTCACTTCACTGATTTCTACCAATCCTGCACTGCTACATCACTTCACTGATTTCCTTCACTAAAATACTTTTTTGGAGGCAGCACTCCACTGATTCTTTACCCAACTATCAATTATAATAATAATAATAATAATAATAATAATAATAATAATTTGACCGTGTATGTTGCGATCTCCCAGTTTGACCGTGTATGTTATTTTGTTTATCCATATCATTGAATTTTGATTCATCACTTTTCATGTCGTTTGAACTAGCAGTGTCAAGGTAACGCATTTCTTTTGAAAGAGCTTGAGTACTCACATAGGTCATGAAGATATTTGTATTACAATGTGAATGTGAGTTTGGTTTGTCCTATATTGGTGGGGAGATGGAAAATGAATGAGTTTATAAGGTGAAACCAAATGAAAGAGATTCAATTTTTTGTGTTACATTATACTCTGACACCTATCCGCGTGCGCAGGGGGGGTGCAAAAAATGGGTTCTGGTTCGGGAAAAATTCTTCAACCAACGCGACGCCCGCATCTGCGGACACGAATGCAGCTCGAAAAACCCGGGTCCGCGAGACGTTGGTTTTTGCTATGCTGCTTATATATATTTTTTTTTGTTTAATATATTGGAGTAAAGGAATAAAAAATAATAAAGTTTTGTGAAAGTTTGTGCCCACATCCGTGAACCAGCACGGTAACTACCAGCATGGGTGGCGGCGGTGTTACCGTGCTGATAACGCCCTGTTCCCCCTTATAGGTTAAGACATGTCTATTAAATTCTTAAGGTGATAACAACAAACAACTTATAGACATTCTTAACTTCTTAGGTGAAAATGTGTGAACCTAACGTGTTCAAAGTAAAATGTTGAGATTTTAGACAATGTGTGGTTATTTTTTTTTTGATCGGCAAATTACGTTTTCATTCATCACCAAAAAGTTTACATACAATGACTAATAAGATACTAGTCCGAAATATGAAAATCAACACCCATACAATCACCTACTACATTATACTTTCGCCTTTAAGTGATTGGTACATTGAAAGAGGCCCAACTTTCCCACGTCCAATTGCTTCGACTAGATTTGTTTTTCGCCCAAAGAAAAGTCATAGACTGAAGTTCGGTGAATATCCCTTGAGCACATACTCTCTTCCCAGAAAAAATCAGCCCGTTTCGTGCTTTCCAAATGGCCCAAGACGCCCCCATAATTATCATTCTCACCCATTTTCGCTTATAGTTCTCCATAGTCAAAGTCTTGTGAGCTTGCAGAAGATCACGGACGCAGAAGGCAAACAATTGAGGAATCTTGCACCACGTTGATACTTTATCCCAAACAATCGACGACACATAACAAGATGTCAACAGGTGATCCGCATCCTCCTCCACTTGACCGCATAACCTGCATAAAACTGACCCATGATAGATCCTTCGCTTATGCAGCCCCGATAAGGTGGGTAATCTATTTTGCTCCGCACGCCACCCGAAAATGCTCACCTTCTTCGGCACAAACTTGACCCATTCGAATGGATAATAAGGAACTGCATTCTGTGCTAGTAAAGCCCTGCACGAAGATACTGAAAATAATCCATCCGAAGCTCCAAGCCAAACCCAACTGTCCGATTCAGCATTTAATCGGACTGCTGAAATCAAAACAGTCACTTCAGCCATTTCTTGTAGTTCAACAGCAGTAGCCGGCAGCCACTTCCAGGCCCAACCCGTAACCCTTTCTGCGACGGTGACCCACTTCTTTGCCTCAAGAACAAACAGGGCTGGAAACTTATACATTAGCGGTCCACCATCAGACCACGAGTCGATCCAAAAACGAGTAGAGAGCCCATTTTTGACCTCAGCTTTTAACATAGTTCTGATGTTTATACTTCTGTCCATTAACACCTGATCAATCTTGTTGATGCATCACCAAACGCTAGATTATCCAGCTTTTACCGGCATGAAAGACCAAGCACCATTCTGCTTGTGAACGGCAGCGACCACTCTGGTCCAGAGTGATGAGCTGTCCACCTTCCACCTCCACCACCATTTCATCAATAGACCAACATTCATATCATTTAGTGACCCGAAACCAAGTCCGCCTTTATCCGTTGGTCCAATAACTCTCTCCCAGCTAATCCAATTGGTCTTGGCTTTTTGGTCGTCACCGCCCCAGAAAAATCTTCTTCTGAGAGCCTCAAGTACATCAATAATGCCTTTAGGCGCTTTATAAAGGGAGAAAAAGTAGAGTGGAAGGAAGTACGGCCTTTAGCAGCACCACGCGTCCGCCAAACGACAAATGTTTCGCCTTCCATTTAGTTAGCCTTTTCTTAAAACACTCCACCACGCCGGTTCAGTTCCTTGTAAGATTCATATTTGCCCCGATTGGTAATCCCAAGTATCGACAAGGAAATTTACCAACGGAACATCGAATAATATTAGCCATATTATCAACTGTCCCATCCTGTACACCGATGCCAAATAGGCTGGATTTTTTGAAATTTATTTTCAGACCCGAAAGCAAGTGAAAACACCTCATTAGTCGTATTATATTTCGTATATTTGATTCGCCCCACTCACCCATAAAGATTATATCATCCGCGTACATCAAATGTGTCATGACCGGACCTTCGTTCGGAAGTACGATACCTTTAAAGAGGCCCACTTGCTTGCCCTTCTCAATGAACCCAGTAATCGCTTCCATAGCGATAATGAAAATAAAGGGTGATAAAGGATCACCTTGGCGGACACCCCGAAAACAATCAAACTCCCATGTCGGCGACCCATTTATAAGAACCGAGGCTCTAGATGATTGAAGTATTCCTCGAACCCACAACCTCCATTTAACCGGAAACTCCATTTGTTGAAGTATTGCATCAATAAAGTTCCAGCTGATTGAATCATAAGCCTTTTCGAGATCGACTTTCAGAATAAAGGCCTCAGATTTAACTTTTCGAACCCAAGATATTATTTCATTTAGCATTAGTGGACCGTCGAGGATGTTTCGGTTTGCAATGAAACCTGATTGTGTCTCGGACACCACCGAGTTGATCACCTTTTTAATTCTATTAGCCAAGACTTCGATATACACCCAATGAGGCTAATTGGTCTGTAGTCGTTGAAGGATTGAGGATCGTTACCTTTTGTATAAGCGCAATGAAGGAAGATCCGCATCCCTTGTTTATGACCCCCGTATCATGGAATTCCTCCATTATTCGTATCACGTCAACTTTCAAAACATCCCAAAAATGTTTTATGAACCCGAAATTAAAACCGTCGTTATTAAATTGAAGTGTTGTCACTATGTTGATAAAATGTGAATTAAGGACAACCTTTGGCCTACCAACCCCCCACAATTACTACACTGTCCATATCAGGCATTTGTGATTAACCAGGGTTACTGCTGCCCGTTTTCGCCTTTGTATTTTGATAACTTAGACAAATTTAGCACAACACCCTTGTCCTTGAATATATGCAACAGTACATACTACCTTTTTAAGCCGAGTGTCATGAATAGCCATGTAGTCGTGTTTCCAACGTTTTACTATTAGTTAACAATGTTAGGTGGTCCTTGTAAAATGAACCAACCTGATTCGGACACAGACCGATGTATTTGTTTGAATGAGTTATGAAATTAGATAAATGTATTTGTTTGATTGGGTTATGAATTAATGATACTTGTCCTTTCAACTTTTTTTTTGTACGGCAATAAATGAAGTGCCAACTACTGTGACACCGGACGTTGTGGCCAAGGTCGACTACTCGACCGCCGGGGCTGGCTCTCTCAGATGCACGGAAATCCGACCTCAACCCGTCCAAATGCACGACAGTGCAATAATCAGTTAGAGTTTGCCTCCCATCTAAGTCGAACCAGTGTCACCCGTATTAGCCTTTCACCTGAATGCCACTCTACCAAAGGGTGAGGGCTTTTCCTTTCAGCTTGATAACTTAAACATCATAACCAAGTATTGAGCTATCCCTACCACCTCGGATACATAAATAAAATGGATAATACACAAGTCCATGTCATGTGGCATATATAATTGAACTTTGTCACGAGAAGATACATTTGTTGATTATACAAGAACCAAAAGTTAACCTATAAGTGACACTTTGCATACAAAATGATTTTAATACGAGTTTATCAAAACAAATTGCGAATTAAATATAATTGGCTTTATACTTGGTACTACCTTAAGTCATCATTCCCTCTAGTTCGCAAAACCAAAAAAATTATTCCAAGGGTACACAAAAAGATAACAATAAGAAATTACATAAAGAATTATGTACAAACAAATATGAAAACATCTTCCGGGTTGAAGGAATTACACGTATAGAGATTCAAAAAAGAATCGACCTGATCCAAATCATTGAACTATTAAATAAAACGATTCATGGTAACAAATAGCAACTTCTATTACTTAATCAATCGATCAAAACAAGAACCTATGGTTTTATTCAATTAGTTCTCATCTTTCATATGAAGTCATTGAATGAGGTTTTGCAGCACGATTTCGACATCCTCACCCTTCATCAACTCCCCTGCGATCTCAGCAGGTGTTACTTTAATCTTCTTTAAAGCATCTTTCACCACTTCAAACATTTCTAACTTGTCATCCTCCTTAATTTGTAGATAATTAGATGCAAGTATCTTGAACCCATCATATGTACAATAAGACATCTCTATGTGGACATCCATGCGACCTGGCCTCAACAATGCTGCGTCCAAACGCTCCTTGTGATTCGTTGTGAACACTATTATCCGTTCGTCTCCACAACTTGACCATAGCCCGTCAATAAAGTTGAGAAGCCCTGATAAAGTTATCTACAATCCAAATGCAAACATACGTTGATCAATGTTGACTACATTGACTCAGATTCTATGCATAGTTATCATATGTTCTAAGGATGTAAACGAGTTGGTCCGCCTGTGAACTATGCATGGTTATCAAAGGCGCAAGGCACACTCAAGGTGCACAGGCCTTGCCTGGGGCCTAGCTAGGCGCGAGGCGCAAAAAAAGCTAGGGCCTGAGATTAAAAAAAACGAACAAAGAAAATAAAGTAAAAATATATTAAAATAATACTTTTTTCATCTGGTTAGTATCAAAAATTTTAAAATATTGATGTATTAGTGTATAGAAATAAATTTCCTAAGATAAAAGTAGAAATCTGGCTGGAATCTAGCCATAATTTAACGACTTTGGATGGAAACTCTCGAGAATTTGGGAATCTAGCCGAAATCTACGCCTAAACCATCACCTAGAGAATTAAAACGCAATTTCTTCGATTCACAGCGCAAATGCATCGCATCGCCTAAAAAATGGGCCTAGGCACAAGAGGCGATGACTTTTAACAACTATGGAACTATGTATAAAACCGGCTCGCTAAAACCTTAAAAAACGAGCTTAGATTAGTTTGAGCTCAAGCCCAAAATTGGAGCCTTTTTAGTATACGAGATTCATAAGCCCAAACTTTATATATTGAACCTGACTAGAACAATGGTACAAGTGCATTAATGTAAATGAACGCCCTCTATATATTTATAACAAACAATTCTACATGTATAGTTCAAGTTAAGCCGAGCTCAAACTCTCATCACCAAACAAGCCGAACTCTAGCTTAGAACCTTACTTACGAGCCGAGCTTGATCATCAACCATATAGTCGACATATTTAAACATTGCGCATCATGTAAACAAAGCGAGCTTGAACTCTGTTAAGTTAAATTAGTCAAGCTCGAGCTTAAACCATTCATTGCATACTCAAATTAACATATTTAACATATGCAAGAAGAGTAATTTGGTAACAAAAAAGTACCTTATCATCCTTATCAGAACCTTCATTCTCAACATCTCGACTCTGCACCCCTACATTACAATCAATATCCTCAATCACAATAATCGACCTATTCTTCGTCCCGATCAACAACCGCCTCAAATCCGAGTTACACTGCACCTCCCTCAAATCCAAATCATACACATCAAACTTCAAATAGTTAGCCATAGCCGCAACCAAACTAGACTTCCCCGTCCCAGGCGGCCCGTATAACAAGTACCCGCGCTTCCACGCCTTCCCTACTCTCTTATAATACTCCTTCCTCTTCACAAACAAGTTTACATCTTTTATTATCTCGGTTTTCAACTTATTATCCATCGGCGAGCGTCTCAAACGTCGCCGGATGGTTTAATGCAACCGCGGTCCAGTAATCTGTCCCGCTGTAATCTACGGTATGAAGCTTAACCGCTTTTTGACGTAGTTTAATCTCCTTAGCTGTTTTTAAGACATGAACTAGATAATGCTGTAAAACAATGTCTTTGTACTTCTTGTGGAATGTTAGTTCAAAGAACTTAAGTTCTGACCGAGCAGTAGTCGAGTTCGGGTTGAGTTTGTTATTATTGTTGTTGTTCAAACTCAACCCGAACTCGACCTGTTCGGTTTTTAATATCCACTTGCATTTGACATCCATGTACGTGTCGGTTATGTGTTGGTTGCTTACGAGGGTGACGGTTAACTGTTGGTCGGTTTCGGGTAGGGTGACTTTGATTCGGGGTGTGGAGGGGGGTAGCTTGCTGCCCAAGTAAAGGGCGGCGGCGTCGAAGAGGTGGTTAGGGGTGAGGCCGTCGGAGTCGTGGATGACGACGGTGACGGTGGAGGAGAGGCGGTGGAGTAGGGTTTGGAAAGAGGAGGAGAGGTAGTTGGAGAGGGAAGGGGGGAGGAGGGAGGTGGTGAGGGTTTTGAATAAGACGGCGGAGTTCATACTTCATAGGCTCATAGGAGGGAGGAGATGATGGTTTTGGGTGGTGGGAGGGATTGGTATGATGGATACATGACGGTGGCTGGAATTTCGGGAAGGTGGTGGAATGGAATACTAAAGTAGGTTTTACAAGATCCAAATTGTACTAGAAGATTAGATGTAGGTTGTAACTTGTTTTCCAAGTTATAAATTAAAATTATTATTTTTAATTAACAAAGTAGTTCATACTTCATAGGCTCATAAGAATCGAACACAAAATAGTGTGTATTGCTAGTACCCGTTAGTTTTGGTGGAATAAAATTTATGTTGACCGCTAAAAAAAAAAATTAACAAAGCAGTTGGTTTTTTTTTATTATTTTTTTTTTCAAAATAGGTATGAAATTTTGCGTTTAGACTGGATGGTGTGAAATGGAGCCCATAGGTGCTACATTTCACTAACTTAACATCACATTAAAATGGGGGCTTTATTTTCTCCGTTTAATAACACTTATGAAATAGAATAACGCCATTTTAATTAAAATAAAGAAAAAAGAAAAAAAATTGAGTGGTTAATTAAAGGGGGGCCCACCAGACCACCTCAAACGGTAGTTATTCTACTCACATTTGATAAAACATGATCCTTATAATGGTGCCCAGGATATGACAGGGGCGCCATTTATAGGAAAAATATTGAGGTGACAGAGGCACCACCCCCTGCATCGGCCAACCTTATTAAAGCATTCATCAAAGGCACGAGCTTAGCCAACACTTTCTACCAAAACATATAGGGTAAATCCTAGTCGTTTAAGCCGGCAAAGCTGATGTGGTGACTTTTGATTGGAGGGGATGGGGGGGGGGGGGGGTAACTTCATACCTATTTTAGAATAATTTTGGTCAATTATGACTATTTTGGTAATTTTCTCTTTTTTTACATACAGTTGACAAGATTTGAGTCAGGTCTTTTAAGCTGTCAAAGCTGATGTGGTGACTTTTGATTGGAGGAGATGGGGTAACTTCTTACCTATTTTAGAATAATTTTGGTCAATTATGACTATTTTGGTAATTTTCTCATTTTTTTACGTACTGTTGACAAGATTTGAGTCGGTTACTAATATAACCTTTTTAATTAGATTTACATCTATGGATATCATTTAATAGAATACTTTCAGGTAAACCTGTATTATGATCAATATTCAATATCAATGTATAAAAACCAACAATTTTGACATTTTTTTTATGAACACTAGTTTAGTCGTAGTTATCCTTAACCAATATTAAGGGGATGTTTGGCAAAAACCAGCTGGTGGTGAAAGTTGGTGGCCGGTGGCTAGTAGCTGGTAGCCGTTACTTTTTAAATATATTTTTATGTTTAGCAGAGTAGCTGGAGATAATAAAACATGCATACAAGCTTAAAATGACAACTTTTTATTGAATATGAACTTTTTCTTAAAAACTTAAAGCTAGAAGACTCTAAAAGCTCATTGCCAAAAATACCTTAAGAACATCTCTTTCATCAAATCTACACCCGGACATATATTTGACAACATTAACAAACATCCCAATTTGTTTCGAAATAAGCATTCAAATCATCATCGGTAATAAGAATTACTCGCTAGAGAACCATTTATTTATAATTTTTGTTCATCATAACAATTAAAATCACCAAATTGCATTAGATTGTAGTGTAGGATTACAAATTATGTGGTCTATATATAAGAGACCACATTATACTTCAATACCCTACACTATTACTCAGTAACATCTTGGTCTAATGTTTCCCCAATAGCTAAGCATATAAAAGATTAAGCTAGAAATATAAAACTAAACATACTACACTAATCCAGTCAAGCCAGTCCAGTCCAGCCCAGACCATGTTGTTGTATGAAGGCACAATGAATTAGATGTTGGGCTTGAACAGTTAGCCCAAATCCCATTGAAATAATCCAAATGGGTTAACACTTACTTATGACTTAACACCCATACGGCATACCCAACACATGGTTAAAATAACTTTGGGTACAAATGAGGTTATGTTGATGAGCTGATCCTAGGCTTTTTTTTTCTTTTTTTTTTTACAAAACCTTTTATTTTATTTTTTTCCTTTTATAAACAATGTGTTGCATTGTACAATGACTAGATTAATTATTATATTATTCATATAGTAGATATTTGAATAGAGTGATTTCGGAGTTGGACACAATTCAAATAAGTTTTGACCTATACGTTAAACTAAACTCGGATTTAACCCTACTTAAAAATGAAGTCATTTTACGTAGTACCATGTTTATCGGTCTATTAAGTTTGTTACATGACCTTTTTAAACAAAGTCACGATGTACCGTTTCTAAAAAGAACCAACCAATAGTAGTGTATATAAGTGTCGATTTTGTGACCTTTAATTTAGTGTTAGGTTAAATGAAAAGGAAATTAGAACAATTAAGCTTTATGTATAGATCAGGAAAGTGCTATTTTCAGATTGGACTAATTCTCAATTCTCATAACTTGTAAGTAAATAACACAAAAAAGTGTTTTCTTTATAAAAGTATACTTTGACATTTTATGAAAAGTAACAAAAAAACTAACGGAGTTTGCAAAAAAGATGAAAAGGGTTAAACATCTGGAACATAGGATACGATATGTCAAATGTTTTTACTGAGGATTCATATCATTAATATGAACAAACATTAGGGACGAAAACCGAACTTTAACACTATTAATTATTATGACCAACACTTTCATTTTGCTAAAAATGATACAACATCAGGTTTTGTATCTATCTACTGAGCTAAAACTCTATAAACTTAATGCATCCATTATCTATGACTCTTTTGTACAACACCTAATGCAAAAAAGTGTAGGTTTGCAAGTAAATATTGAAAAGAGAGAGAGAGAGGGTAAAACAGTAAATTTAAAGAAGTAGCAATTTTGGGTTCCTACACAACCAAAAGTTGTGCATGTCAAATATAGGAATTTCCAGCTGCATGCCTCCTATGGTTTTTGTTTCCCATTCATTCATATCAATTATTGAATGTTGATCATCTAATACCACAACAAAAGTTTTAAAAATTTGGATTACTCTGCTTGTTCTTGCAAATTTCATCCATAGCTGAATTATATATCAAGAGGTACTTTGTCTAAATTCTCTTTGATGCTCATTGTTTTCTTTATTTTTTTATTTTTATCTTGCCATAACTTTAGTTCCAAAATCCAAGATCATTGATGAAAAATCATCTACATAAAAAAATAAACCAATGAAAATTTAGTATATTTTATTTTTCTAGCTATTTACCAAATGTCAGTTTTTTCTTCAAGATATAGCTAAATTTGGACTGTGAAGATCAAAAAAACTGTTTTTTTTTTCTTTTTTTTTTTAATTTTATTTTTAACTTGAAAGTTTGTTTACTTCCGGTTTCCAACTATTCTGCACAACTTTATTAATTTATTTGTTTAAACCCTAAAGCAATTACATCTATGCATAGTTAGTTATATACTGAGGATCTGTGCTTTTTATGGTTAAACTATATAATCTGTACATGAGTATTGACAGGATATATGGTTTTGACACATTAATTCCTAGACTAAACAAACTTAAGACATGATAATAATATTAATATAACCAACATAACTATCAACTATATCAATGGTTTTGACACATTAATTCCTAGACTAAACAAACTTAAGACATGATAATAATATTAATATAACCAACTAACATAACTATCAACTATATCAATGGTTTTGACACATTAATTCCTAGACTAAACAAACTTAAGACATGATAATAATATTAATATTGTAAGTCATCTAACCAAACCAATGTAACAGCAGTCACTGATCAATAAAACACTTATCTCAGTTCAACATGTCATGTCATATATATATTAGTAATTCATTCAAGAAACAAGAGTTTTATTACAGTGTATAACTTAAGTCCAAATTCATTCAAAGGTACTGCTTTACTGCATGTTCATATATCTTCTACTTAATTTCTTGTATTTATTTTAATTGGAAATATTATTAGTTGCCATCTCCCTGCAAATGGCTCCTTCATTCTTCGTGATCTTGTTTGACCCGTCCGCCCCTCACCTGGTACGCACAACGCACTCATCTTCTTCACATGATACTTCCAGTTTGTCTATAGTTTTTCATTAACAAAAATACTGTTAAATAATTTTGCAGCCATTGCCACCTGCTTTTGTGAGCATGCATTTGGAGAACAAAATCCCAGAAGGCCCGGTTATCCTATCTGCAACTGGAGGGTATTCCTGGAGATTGAAGATCAAACAAATTGACGATCGTTACTGTTTCACCAATGGATGGGACAATGTGGTTCAGGATATCCAGTTGGGGTTTGGGGACTTTCTTTGGTTTCAGCCCCTTGATCAATCCACATTCAAAATGTCAATCTATTGTCCAAATGGTTGTGAAAAAGATCTGGCACCAAAAGGAGAGCATGATGGTACTAACGGAGTTGATATTGAAGATAACGAAAATGATGGAGTTGAAAATGTTGATATTGAAGATGACGAAAAGGATGAAGTGAACGATGAGAATGAAGACGATGATGATCCTTTCTTTACGTCGACTATCACTAAAACCCACACAAGAGTTTTGGTAAGGCTTACTTGTAATAAAAACTTGGTTACAGTTGATTAATGTTATGAATTTAACATTTGTGTATGTTAGCGGTTTCCGGTGAACTTTGCTAGGATGGCGGGAATAGATGCCGAAGGAACGGTGGTAATGAAGAATCTTGATGGAGAAGAATGGCATCTGGGTTTGCAGTTGGAAATAACACATGGTACAAAAAGGTATTATTTGAGGACTGGATGGCGTGATTTCCTGCGAGGAAATGATTTATCCGAAGGAGATGAATGTGTGATCAAGTTGATCAGAAGTGAAGGGAAGTTGCTACTAGCAAAAATCACCAAACAAGAATGGTCGGCAAGGCAGCCACAGCCATCCGGCAACAATCCAGTGGCGGCGGTTGTGAAAAGAAAGAGGGGGCGGCCGAGAAAGCAACAACAACCATCTGACAAAATTCAGGTGGCGGTGGTTGTGAAAAGGAAGAGGGGGCGGCCGACAAAGCTGCGACAACCGTCTGACAAAATTCAGGTGGCGGCGGTTGTGAAAAGGAAGAGGGGGCGTCCGACAAGGCAGCCACAACCATCCGAAAGAGTACATGTGTCGATAAAGGTGGTGAAATGAAAGAGAGGACGGCCGGCAAAACCACCACATCTATCTGGTGAGATCATGTCAAATGCCACGTAAGCACTATGTAGAAGGCCACCTCAGCAAAATGAAATCCAGTGTTATGTATTTTAAAACTTATCTGGTGACTGATGTTATGTTTGTTTCATACTTTCAGTTCAGTATTTGTTACCTGCAAAGTTTAACTTTCAAGTTATTGTTATGTATTGATCTTTGGAGTTGTTTTACTTGGCTACATTGAATGGGCACAACTGCATTTAGGAGAAAGGATATTGTTTTATTTGTTTCTAAGAAAAATAGAGTGTTTCATTGATGGATCAAAATAGTTGTAGATGTAAACAAAATTCAGAAATAGAACAAAAAACAGAACACAGGGGAATAGAGAGGGTTAGAGAGAGGATGGTGTTGAATAACATTTTATTTTTTTCTGTTATCTAATATACTGAACAAGACAGGTATTTCTTTACTACATACCCCACACATAATAGGGGCTGAACAAATAAATAAGTTTCTAAGTTGCTATTTCTAATATGTTTAGTTCTCTGTAACCCGTTTAATCGTACATGTCTACCTAAGTTGCTAATTCTAATCTGTTTAATTATGTTTAAGTAGTGCTGAACCGGTTTAATCGAGCATGTATGTCTAATAATAAGTGGCCATTTTTTTTATTCAACCTGTCACAAATTATTTAACAAAGAAAAATACATTATGTAGGTTTTAGTGTAGGACAACCACCTCAATTTTTTCTCTCAAAGAATTGGTAAGTCAGAATATCAATAAAATGAAATAAACAGTGTGCTGAAAATGTCTAACATGTTAAAATAGACCTCAGGACAACTTGCTAGAATCTTCAGCATGTCTGCGGTCAGTCTGTCAATTTCCCATGCAAAATGCGAGCAGAGTTTAATCGTAGTACAAAATGGGCAGCCTGGATTACATGTCAAAAGTCAAAACAGCTATATTTTGTATGCACTAGGTCTGGGTGGGATTGACCTGAAACACTTTTGGTGATTCTAGACCCGGTTTCTTTTTAGCCTGGCTTTTTAATTTGACCTGTTAAGATATTAAAATATAACCCAAATCAATACATCCATGAGTTAATCGGTCAAAACTGTCATCTGTAATCTTTTTTTACTTCCCTGCTAAATTAACCCACATGCACGTAGAAAACAGATAAATATATATATATATACCTTGTATTAAGTGGTGCAGCTTGTTAACCCAGCCTGCAAAATTTCTTCAAGCACAATCAGTCATTACTTGATGACGATGATGACGATTCATGTAATGCAGCAATTTCCAACCCTTGTCTTGTATCGGGTGTCTCCTTCCTGATTAAAAAAGAACCATTAACTATCCAGATTCCATGGTTGTTGAGGTTCCATGTCATATAAGAATGAGACATTTACAAATTTAGAAAAAAAAAAAAAATCGAAACTGTGAATAGTCTCTTTCGACTTAAAATTAGACTTGGAATAGACACTACCATAGTCCATAGATTTATGCACATAGAATAAAACTAATCTATTTATACAAGGTATAACCGATCTTGAAAAATATTACCATTGGCTATTTGAGTTAAATTTAACAACGAGCATTACGAATATAAACCTTGTGTTGGCACACCAAGTAGTTGATACGTTACACTTCTGTGTAACGTAGAGAACTTCCGATCCGTCCCTTTCTTCCATGTCTCCTCTTATGCTCCAATAACTAAAGCAAAAGATACCAAATACGTTTCAGAATATTAGCTTTTATAAATCCGTACGCAACTTTAATAACAAACTTATGCTTGAATTTTTTTCACACACGTGATATGTATCTGGAAAATGAAAAACAATAATTACAATGATTTGGGAAGTTACCATCTTCAACAATGGATTTCTCTTGATATGGAGGTTTTTCTTCAAGTTTTGCAGAGTTTTCAAGCGGCTTTTTGGTTTCCATCATCTTTGTGTAGCAACGGAGTATTTTTTGGTCTAGCTCGTAATAATATATCATCTTTTCCAAAGGTTTCATATCAAGGTCAATAAAAGATACCTGGAGAAAAGTGAACATAGCTCAACACTAGGTACAATTTCCTGAATTTTTTTATATAAACTATAATACTGCTTAGTGCTTACCTTATAATCAAAACTTTGGCCAGTGGATTCATGAAAAATGACATTATATGGAGATTTTGGATCCCCTTTTTCCCTTGTTCGAAAACTAATCATGAGACTCAAATCTTTTGCGGTTGCAGCAATCAGATACTCTTTCACAATCTTCAAACTTCCATCCAACGGTAGCGAGTGCAAAGAACTGTATCTACCTGATAATTTATCTTCACCTAACTTTTTACAAATTACACAAGGCTGAGAAACGACATCATAATATGCATGAATTGCCGCCTCTATGTCAAACGCATCAAGTTTTTGAACTTCGAGAAGCCGATTTAACAATCCTGATCTAAACACAGCCTCAGAAACAAGTTCCAAAAAGCAAGTTGTACGTATGCCATCATCAGCTTCAATAACAGATTTTAGTTCATCTTCAAATGCTTTATCATGGTGAACATTAGTTATGTATTTCCCACCACCTAAGCTCCCAAACACAAGTGAACCGTTCAAAAACACCCGGAAATTGTTTTGGGGAGTAGAGAAGAGGTCTTTAATTGATTTCAATATTCTTTCCTTGGATCCAGAGAACATATCCAATGGGTCGTATTGACTTAACTGTGGTATCTGAGGTAAAAGCCACAAATTAGCCACTGTCACCACGCAGATGTTTATTATTTAGTCGTGGACATAAAATAAAAACAAGCCTTATTTAAAAGATAAAAGTATACAGGATATCAGAAGAAACCTTTTTACGTTGCAATTTGAGGCTCTGGTGTAGCTTGAAACGGGTCATGCTCCTTTTGATTGTGTGTTCTTCTGTAATATATCTTGAACATGGAAGAAATCCACACTTAGGCTGTTTTACAAAAGAAAAAAAAAACAAAGTCGGACAATATATCAAACGTCCGAACGAAAATATGGCAAAAAGAATTTTGCTATGCCAAGTTCCCTATAGGTTAACATAATGTTGACCAAAAAATACCATTGGAACCTTTTCTTTATAATTAACAATATCTTTTTTTTCCTTTGTAAAAGAAAGTATATAATCGGAACATCAAGGACCCATATAGGTGTCCCCTCTCCCAATTAAGATATTTGTTTCTTGGTGAACCATGGGAGCTTAATAATGTTGCAGTAAGGAGTGCAAAGTATGTGAAACCAACAAAGTAAAGCAAAGGCAATAATGCTCATGATCTCATGTGCCGGATTTTGGCATATGCACGTCCTTTTTCTTTGACGCCCGTTCATGAAAAACTTTTAAAATACATGCATATGCTTGAAATTGATCATGGCTTGATCAGTTTCAGCCTTTAAATTACATGGAAAAGAAATTCATCAATAGAAAATTATATTTTTGAATTGAAAAGCTCTAACTTGTTGATCATTTTGTACTCCAATTTTGTTAAGGAATACCATTTTTAATATTGGCAAGAATGACACATCTGAAGGTGCACTGATGGGAAAAAGAATGGATGAAAACAGAAACACATAGGGAATAAAGCACATACCTTTATCTCTACAGATATAGAAAGCTCTCCATCATGAAGAGCTGCCATGCAAAGGGAGAATACGTAGTTATTATATCAATCTTTAAATTTTCCATGTACATAGATTAAAAAAAAAAGCATTGTTCAATTACCATGTGATATGTTCTGCAGATATGGTCATGTTCCCTCTAACCCATCCCCACCCCTAATATTGTTGCCATCAAATTTTGAGCTTCACTTTTGGTGTTTATAAATTATATTTATTGGAAGTGTGGTTACAAAGGAAAGACACTATTAGGCATAACTCAGTTTTGTAATCTATGCTGATTATAATATAATACAATATGAATATAATGCACCCAAACCCTGTTGCCAAACTTCAACATACATCGACGTTAAGCAAATTGTTTGTTAATCAGTCTTCTAGCAATAAGCCAATATGGAGCCTTGCACCAAAATAGGTGGTTAAGTAGTGCTTTAGATTTTCCCAAGGCTCACAAGAATGGAACACCAAATAGTTCCCTTGGTAATTCTCTGATTTTGACTTCCTTGAGCACATCTAATGATAAAAGGTGATTTCAACCCCACCACATGTATATATATTCTATATCTGATGCCAGTAAACAAGTGGGCATCACCTGTTAGAGTTTTAGGCATTTTGGGCGCTATTACTCATTTAATTTCTCCACGACAATGCTCTGATGTGGTAAAAAACTAACGAATATGCCAAATGCATATTCATTACGATTGCACCTTGAGTATTTGACAAGCTATTTGACAAGCTATCGATTGCAACTTTTTGTACTTACTTTCTCCATATATTAGTTCATAACCATGTAGAATGCTACCTATTTATGTTTGTTGGATATCTGTTTACTTGTATTATGTGAGCATATTTATTATGTTTAAGTTGACATCATTCTTCTAATTTTATGACTCATCATGCATGATGAGATTATGAGGTAGTAAGTAACATGAGTTCAAGTTTTAATATCTGTACAAATGATACCACCCCTCTGCTGCATCATTGACACTTTTTTATGGATTGTACGTTGTGAAATGTGCAGAAGAAAAAAGAAGTTAAAATGTATTTCCAACCAAGCACAAAAGGCTAATAATTACCCTGAGGAAAAACTGAATGATCGGATATAAGTAGCGCATAATCACACTGGGTATTGACATCTGCATCATTAACTCGCCATGAAGGACGTTGAGAAAGAATATTCTTCCCCAATGCTTCAAGGAAATCCCTGGATACAAGAACACGAACCTGCAAAATTTGTTAAACCTAGTGTCAAGAATCTTGAGCATAAAATCCATGTTGCGGTAACAACAAAGCAAAGTTGCCCAAACCCAATCTATCAACAAACATCAAATTCAACAATAACAACATCAACATAAATACGTACCCCAGCATCAACATGATCAGAACCTAATAGCGGACGCATTACATGCTGCACATATAGATGTTCTGCGATCTCCCTTGTCGGAGCCGATAAGAGGTCACAATCTTCTTTCCATAGGAGACATTCATGTACAGATAAAGCTGAAGAAAGTTCCTCACAGCTAATCCCATTTTTCTTAACTTTTTGTACCCTTAACACTTTTCCATCCTACATAAAGTAATTAGATTCAATTGCAAATTGTTCAATTTACAAGTAAAGAACCATACAGGCTTGAATGTATATTCCCAAAATTTTATACCAAAACAAAAATTACAGCCAGTGCAATCCTATCCCTAGCCTAGCTATTAGTGGGGGTCTGGGGAGGGTGGGATATAGGCAAGCCTTACCCATATCCCAAAGGACAGAGAGACTGCTTCCGGTGAAACCCAACTTCAAAACCATATCCAGACATAAAATTTGAATAAAAACATACATATCTACTCAAAGATCTACGATAGAAAACGTAGAGTACTTAAAGTAGCCTTGGTAGTTTCTCAAGCTCGAGCTCGGCTCGGATTCGGCTCGAGCTCGATAAGGCTCGGCTCGTTTTGAGCTTTTTATCGAGCCGAACTCGAGTTGCTCGCGAGTTGCTCGGCTCATTTGCACCCCTATAAGTTACTAATAGGAAATTAGTGAAAACATATAATGGGGACAAATAACACATCATATAGACACACAATCAAGCAATAACATGCAAAATAAACTGCAAAGCAAAGCTCGTAAGGCGAATCTAATACAAATCCATACCATCCTTCTAAAATTCCTTAACCTTAATCCTAAGTCTTCACGAACCCTTATCCTCATAGAGGTGCAAGTCTATAAAATCCTGCCTAATCTTCTCATCCCAATTTAGTTTCGGTAACCTCTACTCCTCACAACGAAAGTTTCCACAGTTCTAACCATAGCCGTCACACGTCTCCTCCTGACATGCAAAAACCATCTCAATCCCCCCTCTCTTATTATTCTAAACTTCCATCCATGATACTAACTTTAAGAGAGTCAAAACACGTCGTCGTTTCGCAAAACTAGATATAATAATAGCAACCTACCTAAGTTATGATTTCTAAAGACATTGAATTGAAGTAAGTAAATAAAGGAACTTAATTAAAAGATTGAAATGAATAAGATAGTAGAGAGAGCGTACAAAACGAGGATCAAATGATCCAGTAAACGAGAGAATGAGATTAGCAGCTCCTTCTCCTCTATAAATCCAATCACATGCATCTTTTGCCTCTAGAACAAGCTCCGCCATTACTGCACAAATGTATAATTACACAATCTGCAAAAGCTCGACGAATAAAATGGAGTTTGCAGAGCTTAAAACCCTAGGCAGGCTCGTTTAAAACCCGAGATTTTCAGTAATCTTTATTAATTCCATAATTACTTAATAATAATACCTATTTAATTTTAAAGCGACCAATTTTTCTCTTTAACCTTTAAATATCTAAGGTGTAACCTATTATACCCGTAAACCTTGCTATAATATTCAAAGTAACCCTCTAACTTTATTAATGTCACTTTCACCCTTTCAAGTTTTCTAAAGTTTCGAGCTTACTCTAAAATGATTAGCAATAAGATGTTTTTAAGTGGTTACATCCGGATCTATTTTCCGGCAAGAACATTAAATTGTGGGTGGGCCTATTCATTTCAGCGTAATCAGCAAGTAACCCGTTGTGGCTGTTTAGTAGATTCAACGGCAATTTTTCACTTACAACCATGTGTTTTTGATCCCTAGCATAATTATTATAGACAAAGTATTGGGTACAAAGTTCCTTAACCTACAAAGTGTAGGAAGCCACAAAAATCTGCCACGTGTAATATGTCGGTTATAACATAACAACTGAATGTCAATAATGAGAGGGGTATTATAGACTTTTACATCAATCAATTAATCACGTTCATCATTAGACTATAAGGAGTGGTGGGGGGGGGGGGGAAATAGGGGGATGAAGCGCCATGTGGCACTTGTGGGACCCTTGTGGGGGGAAAATAATTGTGGGGAGTGGAAGGGGGGAAGAGGTGGGGGAAGTGACACGTGGCATTTTGTTTTTCTTTTTTTTTCTTTTTTATAATAATAATAATAATAATAATATAAACCGAAAAATATATTAAATTAATAAAAAAATAATTAATATTAAATTAATAAAAAATAATTAATATTAAAGTAATAAAATTTTAATTAATATTTAATTTGAAACTTTGAATTTCAAATTTTCCCCCCACTGCTCCACACAGTACAAACATTAATTTTTCCCACCCATACGTTTGAATTTGAAATTTTAAATTTGAAACTTTGAATTTCAAAGTTTCCCCCCCACTGCTTCATACTTCTAACCCTATAAATACAACCCTTAACCAAATTCTCAGTCACACCTATTCCTCTTCCCTAAAGCAATGAATAACATGGGTGACGGTTTTCAACCAGGAGCTGCTGGTCCGTCTAATATCCGGCAGTACTCTCGCCGGGTCCGGGGATGGGGCCGCCCCCAAAGACTACCATTCACCTCCTCTCCTCCTCCTACTGTTGCACAACCTCCACTTTCTCCTCTTCCTCCTCCTCCACAACATTGGTTATTTCCCCCTCCTCCTCCTACTGCTGCACAACCTCCACTTTCTCCTCCTCCTCCTCCTGCTCCTCCTCAACATTGGTTATATCCCCCTCCTCCTGCTGCTACTGCACAACCAACATTTCCTCCTCCTCCAGCCGATGATGACTGGACGGATGAGGAATTAGTCTGGGCCATGGAGTATGTAATGGCCCAGACAGGTATGGAGCGACTAAGGTTGTCTCCCCCAACCACCTGGGCTGCTTCAGTTCAGGCTACCTCCACCCCCATCCCCCAACACCAGACTACCCCCATCCCCATCCCCCAACACCAGGCTACCCCCACCCCCCAACACGAGACTTCCCCAACTGAGGGGGACTTGAAAGCCCTCCGAGAGATTGAGGAGGAGGAACTCTACTGGAGCCGACCTACCCCTCCTAGTGAGTACTACTACTTCCCGTCGGATGCGAGATCCGATGGACGGGATAGCTCACGTTCCGTCTCACCCGAGTACATCACCCTCCCCTGGGAATGGGACAACTACTCTCCATAGTGGAGAGATTTATGTAACACCCCAACCGATGGCGGAAACATCGAGGTGTCACGTAAGAATGAGTATACAGTAGCTCATGGTAAATAATAAATTTCAATAAATGATTTAAATAAATTACATACAATTGTTCTAAGAATTTTGTACATCAAAATGAAAAATACTAGCTACGCATCTTCAAGCAATAACTCTAATCTTCAAGCAAGCTATAACTTGAAACATGTTAAGTTTGAAAATATTTTGGGTCAACAAAAGTTGGTGATAATTACATAGGTTTTGATAATCGAATAAAACTTGTACAATTCAAGTGTCATGGCAAGTCTAGTCCATATGTGAAAACATACTAGAAGTAAATCGGGTGCATAATCAACCCTTGTGACTGCTGTATTGTGGTACATCCCATACGCTCATGGTTCACTCGATTATGTTATGCGATAACAATCACCCACGCTACCTTTGTAGGAGGCACGTATCCGGGTGGGATTGTCAGTCCAATAGATCTATCATTGTATACCGTCGGCTGATCAATGTTAATGATTATGCTAGAATTGTGCTTACCCTAGTCATGTTTAAGACATAATGCAACATAGAAAAACACATAGACACTTTGATGATTGAATTGCATATAGAATGTTGTAACATGTTTCACCCCAAAAATGGTGATAAATAGAAAAGGGGCTATGTAAAACTCACCTTAGCAAAATGTTATGTCTCGAAAAAAATAGAATAATGTGTTGTGAATGTATGCGAGGCGAATCCCAAAGACTCAACAACGTAGCTAGTCCAAATTGAAGAAAACGAAAAAGAAAGAATATCAAGCTTCCAATTCGCCAATTACAGAAGCTTATAATCAAAGCTTCAATTGTAGAAGTAATAGACTATAGAAGAAAGGTATGAGGGAAAGTTTAATCAGATTGAAACAATCGATTTAGAGGTGCAAAGTATAATGGGTCATAGGTGGGTTTTTATACTAGTTTTGGAGTCAATTAGCCATTAAAATTGGTCAACACCATAAAGTAAGGTTTTATGATGAATTGGCTATTTGACTAAGACTTTGACTGTTTGACTAAGACTTTGACTGTTTGACTAAGACTTTGACTAATCAATTTAAGGAATGTGTTAAGTTTATTTTCTTCTAAAATACTACACAAGATGATAGTTGGCTCAGTTGGTTGTCACTGTGTGTTGGTTGACTGTGGACGCGGGTTCGAGTCCCGGTCCACACAAATCTTTTTTTGGCAATTATTTCCCTAAAATTATATTATTCTAAATTCATAATATGATTATATAAACCCGAAAGTGACTCGAAATATTTTTAAAACGTACAAAAGTGTCGAGATACAAATAATTATTAGTTTAAGGTATTTAAAACATATATTGTTTAAAACAATACATTCTTTTTATCAAAAAAAAATTAGGGGAAATTCGCGATGTTACAGTCTCCCCTACTTTTGGAAACTTCGTCCCGAAGTTATTAAAAACACAGGTTTGAGGTTGATTAGGTAGAAATTAAGGCAGCTGTGGTTTGGGTTAAGGCACGACATGAATTTATAGGTAATAAAATAATTTGTTTCGAATAATTTGGATAAGAGGTTTGAGATGTGAGTTTTAAGGATTGGATTAGGTTCGTCTGAAGTAGCAAGAAGCATAAGAATCTAGCAAAATACTAAACTTATATTTTAGGAATCTTATAAGAAATGCATGAATTGATTGGATATATGAAAACCAAATGAACTACTAAAACCTTATTAGAATTTCACACTACCTTAACGTACCTGTAAATTCATGATTACGTTCCGGACCGCAATCACCAATTTACCTTACATTAGGGTTTTGTGTCCTTCTATGACTCTAAACACACATGTAAGTAATGCAAAATAACCTTGTGATTGAATCGTTTACAATTGGGGGTGAAGGGGGCTTGAAGTTTATAAGGGGTGTAATGGTGAGGTGAACATTTTCATGAAGCATCAATCATTTAATATTAATTATTTATTTTTTTTAAATAAAAACAAATAATAAAAAAGGTAGATGGAATTTGTTGGCCCAAACAAAAAAAAATAACGTGGTGGCTTTTTTCACCTTGCCCCAAAAATGCCCCAAAAAACCTTTAGGGAGCGGTGCTCCAATAACCCCGGGGTGTTATTTTGCCCAAAAACGCCCCAATTCCATTGCCATTACACATGGTCTCATAGTCACTCTCACAATCTTGTTTTTAGATGTTTCTAATCAAAAACTAAAGTCAATTCTCTCACCTCTCCCTCTCTCTCTCTCTCTCTCTCTCTCTCTCCCTCCCTCCCTCCCCCTCACCTCTCTCTCTCTCTCTCTCTCTCTCTCTCTCCTTTAAAAACACAAAAAACACTCTATTGTGAATACTCTAATACTAATTTCTTACGTTCATGTTCATATTTTTTTTATGTACGTATCGGTATAAAGTCTGGTCAACTATAAATGTTTTTTATGTACGTTTTGAATTGGACTGTATTTTGACGTAAATTTGTTTAGAAATAAATCGGGTTATACGTTTTCATTCGACGATATAAATTTGAGTTAACATATGTTTCGGCATAAATTTAGTTTGGAAATGAGTCTGGTCGATTGTAGTCTATACTTTATGAGGCTTCTTATTGTTAGAAAACAAGTCGGATAAAATATAATACATTTTCATTAAACGGTATGAACTCGGATTACTCTACATTTCGACGTGAAATTTAGTTTGGAATGATTATGGTTAATTATAGTCTTTACTTTATCATGTCGTGTATGTCGCCGCTGTAACATGTGGAGGATATAAAACCAGTTGCATATTAAATATAAAATGTTCTACTTGGTAGAAATAATACTGAAGCAACAACACCAACTTCATATCGCATATGCATGGTTAACTTGCTATTTGGTTAGTGGATAGTTTATAGTTTATTGTTGTTTATTTTATGCTTTAGTGGGTTGTGTTTGTTAGTGCACCAGTGGATGCTGGTTTTGATACGGATACGGACGTACTTGAAGAACCACCCGGCTTTACTCACACAAGTGTTGGGCCGGTTATAATTCGTGGCTAACTTTGGGCCTTCAAGATATTATCAAGACCCATTCCAACCATCTTTTATTTTAAGTATTGTTTGAATTTTAGAACTTTATCTTTTCCTTATTTATTGGGATTTCTACCATGTTTATCTCTTTAGTTTTCTATTTAAGTATTGTAATCAAAGGTTGGAATGGTATGCAATTTTTATCAAGAAAAGAGTATTCTCTCCTTATTTTCGAGCAGGCTTTGTTCGAGGTTTTCTCCTGTTCGGTCGTCCGAAGGAGGTAGCAAGCTAGGGTTCTAGCTTCCACTAATACGAATCCGTATCAAGTGGTATCAACAGCTTCAGGTTCGTCAGGATGTCCAATTTTAGGAAAGATCGTCAACCGCCCCACAGATTCGCCGCCAGAGGCAGTGGTCCGGAACAACGTGATCCTCGTGACATCGAGATTGAGCGTTTGCAACAACGGATTCGTGAACTCGAATTCAACCAATAACCAGGATTTGATAGGTATGAACCCGTCGATCATTCGGCAACTGAATCTGTCCTTTGGGAAGATGAAGAGGAGGAACGGTTCCACAACGTTTTTGCCCGCCCACCACGAAGACAAGAAACCCCACCACCGCCTCCTGTTGACCATGTCCGAGCCCTTGGCATTCGAACAGAAATTCCGGAATTTGAGGGCCATATGCAACCAGACAATTTCATCGATTGGTTACATACCGTGGAACGTATCTTCGATCTCAGACAAGTCCCCGACAACCTAAAGGTAAAACTCGTAGCTATTCGTTTACGAAAATATGCTTCTTTATGGTGGGAACATGTCCAAAATAAACGTTATCGGGAGGGTAAACACAAGGTTGAATCGTGGGAAAAGATGAAACGCTTAATGCGTTCCAAGTTCGTACCCGTAAACCATAAGCAGGACTCTTTTTTAGAATACCACAACTTGAAACAAACGACTCTACCCGTGGAGGAGTTTATCACCAAATTTGAACAATTACGCATGCGCTGTGGTATTGAAGAAGAGGAGGAGCAAACGATTGCTCGCTTCTTGGGGGCTCTACGTCCAGACATAGCGGATGTCGTTATGTTGCAACAGTATTGGTCTTTTTCTGATGTGTGCAGGTTAGCTCATCGAGTGGAGCGTCAGTTCGCAAGCAAACCAAAAACAACCACTCGGTTCTCTTCCTATAAGCCTGTTGGGTCTAGAATATTGAGACTGACGCTATCAAATAAGTATTGGTGATTAATATTTTAGTTATGATATTTGGAACCAAGAACACTAAGGTTCTCGGTTAGTTTTAGGTGTTTAGGCCGAGAACTCATAAGTTCTCAGTTGGGCTTGGGCTAGGCCATGTGGGCCAGTGTGGGATACCTAGTATATAAGTTAATGCTTTGTTCATTTGTTAGGTTAGCGGTTTACATTTTCTAAGAAAACACTTTCTAGTATCAGACGAATCCTTTAGAGATCGTATGCTATTGAGGTTGTTAATCAATCGTTTATTGTGTTCTTGAATCATATAATCACTAGATTCCGCCTACTGATTATATTACTTGATATCATTGTTATTTTTCTGGACTTACAATTGGTATCAGAGCCTATGTAGTCTTTCGAATGCTCGGTTCGGTATCAACACGAAGATCAAAAAGAAGGATTTGCACAGTGTCGGAGGATGTATGTTCATCAAAAGGAGGTTCTCCGGTTCCATATGGTTAGTTTTATATTATAGAATCGTGATTTCATTTAATTTCATTTATTATTTTGGAATATGTTTTATTATCGGGTTGATTGATTGGGTGTGGAAGTTTGTTTTTGGCTCTTGGAATATAGCAGAGATTAAGGAATGATGGTTATGGCCGAGATGGAAGTTTATGGTTGGTGTTTGTTGGAAGTGATTATTGATGTTCATACTAGTGTTCTTCATGATCTTGTGGATCAATAATATTATGTATACTCAAGATTATGGATGAATGTTTATGTTGTTTGATCATTGGTTAAAGGATGGGTTTTGTCTTTTTCAATGAAAGATGGATCTGCACGGAATTATTTTTGAATTTGGAGTAAAAAAAAAACCTTGATTGACTTTCCATGTTTAATGGGATTGAATTGTGGAAAGTTAGTTAATGGGATTGAATGGATTTAATTGGTCAAATATTTGTAGGATTTGAAACTTGGCGCCTACCATTTTAGTGTGCAGCATGTTAAAAAGCTGTTGACAATTAGGTGGGTCAGATTGTAAGGCACTAAAGATTATGGATGTGGGCTGCCTTATTTTTCTATCGGATGTTATTGGGCCGAAAAAAAAATCATCTTTGTTTGTTTGTGGACTGTATGGGTTTGCGGAGATTAAGTTTGGATCAAAAGGGTATTGGGCCGGTAGATTTCTTATTCTAACCTACGCTTGGTCTTCTATATATTGGGCCTCCTATTATATGGTGGATTTCTTAGTTGGGCTGTGATTTTTTTCCGGACTGAACTGGCCCGTTTTTTCATTTGTTTAGTTAAGTCGTGGGTTTCTTGTTGGTGGGCTCCCTAATTTAGTGATTGATCCGGTTTGGGATTGCCGGGTTTTAATCTTTTGGGATTACGATGACATGGGATCAAGCTTTCTAATAGGGTCGGCGATTGAGCTAAAGAAATTGGAGGAAGGCCGGGCTTATTTCTGGATTGGTTTACGCCTGATTGGGTTTGACAGATTTTGAATTGTGGGCCTCTTTGTTTGATTAGAATACTGTTGGGCAAATGGACCACTAAAAGAGAAGACCCAAGATTGAAGATCATTAGATGAAGATTCCTACTAAGCCGTAATAAAGATAGCATAAAACTAGGGGAATATTGTAAGGCCCATAAATTGTATCGTTTTACGCTTATCTTTATTTGTACACATTTATATTTATTGGGCTTAGATTAGGACTTGGGCTTGGGCTAGGCCATGTGGGCCAATTGGGTAGAGGCTCCTATATATTGTTTTGTATAGTTCATTGGTAGGTAGATCTCTTTAATTTGTAATCATGTAGCTCCTTGTGTGAGCCTTGTACCAGACGAGTTCTCTCGTGTGCAAGGTTCCTAGAGATTGTACCAGACGTTCCTAGAGAACGTGTGCAATCTTCTTAGTGATCGTACCAGACGGTTCTTTGAAACCGTGTGCGATCGAAGCAGCAGCACGATGTTATTAATAATATATTTTTTTTTCTTAAAAAAAAAAAAAAAAAAAAAAAAAAAAAGGAGGTGCACCTACAAATGAACCAAACATGACAATATATAGGAGCCTCTACCCAATTGGCCCACATGGCCTAGCCCAAGCCCAAGTCCTAATCTAAGCCCAATAAATATAAATGTGCACAAATAAAGATAAGCGTAAAACTATACAATTTATGGGCCTTACAATATCCCCCTAGTTTTATGCTATCTTTATTACGGCTTAGTAGGAATCTTCATCTAATGATCTTCAATCTTGGGTCTTCTCTTTTAGTGGTCCATTTGCCCAACAGTATTCTAATCAAACAAAGAGGCCCACAATTCAAAATCTGTCAAACCCAATCAGGCGTAAACCAATCCAGAAATAAGCCCGGCCTTCCTCCAATTTCTTTAGCTCAATCGCCGACCCTATTAGAAAGCTTGATCCCATGTCATCGTAATCCCAAAAGATTAAAACCCGACAATCCCAAACCGGATCAATCACTAAATTAGGGAGTCCACCAACAAGAAACCCACGACTTAACTAAACAAATGAAAAAACGGGCCAGTTCAGTCCGAAAAAAAATCACAGCCCAACTAAGAAATCCACCATATAATAGGAGGCCCAATATATAGAAGACCAAGCGTAGGTTAGAATAAGAAATCTACCGGCCCAATACCCTTTTGATCCAAACTTAATCTCCGCAAACCCATACAGTCCACAAACAAACAAAGATGATTTTTTTCGGCCCAATAACATCCGATAGAAAAATAAGGCAGCCCACATCCATAATCTTTAGTGCCTTACAATCTGACCCACCTAATTGTCAACAGCTTTTTAACATGCTGCACACTAAAATGGTAGGCGCCAAGTTTCAAATCCTACAAATATTTGACCAATTAAATCCATTCAATCCCATTAACTAACTTTACACAATTCAATCCCATTAAACATGGAAAGTCAATCAAGGTTTTTTTTTTTACTCCAAATTCAAAAATAATTCCGTGCAGATCCATCTTTCATTGAAAAAAACAAAACCCATCCTTTAACCAATGATCAAACAACATAAACATTCATCCATAATCTTGAGTATACATAATATTATTGATCCACAAGATCATGAAGAACACTAGTATGAACATCAATAATCACTTCCAACAAACACCAACCATAAACTTCCATCTCGGCCATAACCATCATTCCTTAATCTCTGCTATATTCCAAGAGCCAAAAACAAACTTCCACACCCAATCAATCAACCCGATAATAAAACATATTCCAAAATAATAAATGAAATTAAATGAAATCACGATTCTATAATATAAAACTAACCATATGGAACCGGAGAACCTCCTTTTGATGAACATACATCCTCCGACACTGTGCAAATCCTTCTTTTTGATCTTCGTGTTGATACCGAACCGAGCATTCGAAAGACTACATAGGCTCTGATACCAATTGTAAGTCCAGAATCCTCTCCGGGGTCTCAAACACACCCAATCGAGTGCGGAAAACAAGATTGAATGTAAGAACAAAAGAAGAAAAAAAAATATATTATTAATAACATCGTGCCGCTGCTTCGATCGCACACGGTTTCAAAGAACCGTCTGGTACGATCACTAAGAAGATTGCATACTCTTTCCCGTTGGCTGACAAAGTGAAGGAGTACCTGGCTGATCCTAGTAAGTTTGCTGTGGCTGCACCGGTTGCTGATGATGCTGCTGCCCCAGCTGCAGCCGCAGCTGCTGCACCTGCTGAGGCGAAGAAGGAAGAGCCGGAAGAGAAGACCCAAGATTGAAGATCATTAGATGAAGATTCCTACTAAGCCGTAATAAAGATAGCATAAAACTAGGGGGATATTGTAAAGCCCATAAATTGTATAGTTTTACGCTTATCTTTATTTGTACACATTTATATTTATTGGGCTTAGATTAGGACTTGGGCTTGGGCTAGGCCATGTGGGCCAATTGGGTAGAGGCTCCTATATATTGTCATGTTTGGTTCATTTGTAGGTGCACCTCTTTTCATTTTTTGTAACCATGTAGTCTCCTGTGTGAACCTTGCACCAGACAAGTTCTCTCGTGTGCAAGGTTCCTAGAGATCGTACTAGACGATTCTTTGAAACCGTGTGCGATCGAAGCATTCGACACGAAGTTATTAATAATATATTGTTTTGTTTCTTCTTTAGCTCTTACACTCAATCTTGGATCCGCACTCGATTGGGTGTGTTTGATACCCAGGGAAGGATTCTGGACTAACAATTGGTATCAGAGCCATTGTAGTCTATTTTGTCTTGGTTTTGATATCAAGTTCATCAAGGAAGATTATCGGCTGCTTGTTTTTTATTTTAATTTTCGTGAACCTTTTCTTTTAATCTTTGATTAGTAATTCTTCTTGTCTGGTTCACTATTCGAGAAAAAAAACAATTTATGTTCATTCCCATATTTTCATAAGTACCTAAATAGTGATTGTGATTTGATTCATCTAAGTTGAGTCGATATATTTTTTTTATGATTATTGTCAAGAACACTTTTAAATGACAAATTTTTGATGGTTTGATCTGTCTTTCTAAAAGTTAGATTTGTTAGAGTGTTATAGCTAGGTAATTTGGTTTTTAAGTTTATCTCTTCATATCTCCTAATTTCAAGCTACAAATTTGGGAACATATTAACTGTGATCCGTGAGTTTTTATTTTTAAATTCAAAAATGGAGTGTGACAAGATTTGACTTTATTATCTTTGTGAATAAATATTTGGTATTTGATTTGGGGAGGAACATTTTTTGAAAATAAGGTTTAAATTTTTAAATTAAAAAAAAGGTTAAATTTTTTTTTTCGGGATTTCTGTTTTGACTATTCTCGATCTTCACTATTCTCGATCTTCATTGGTTTTTAAATTGGGTGTGGATAATTAGAATTCTCGGTTTTGAGTTGGAGGATTTGAGTTTTTGACTTCTCATTTTGTTTCCAAGCTTCTAGTGTGGATCCTATAGTTCTCGGTTTTGAATGATGTTGTCGAGGTTTGAAAGTGGTTCTTGGATTTAGAAAGGTTCTCGGATTCTCAGTTTGCTACGTTTGAGGTTCTCGGGATTTCAGTTGTGTTCTCAAAAAGGAGTTGGTTCTCGGGTTTCTTGTTATTGTAGTTATTATTTTTCTCGGGTTCCACAGGTTCTCGGAAATTTAAAGTGTTCTCGGGTTTCAAGATTTGTTCTCGGATTTACAAGTGGTTCTCGGGTTTTTTCTTCGGTTCACGGATTTAGCTTGGTTTCGGAGATTTTTTCTTTTCTCGAAATTTTGTTGGGATTTCACACGGTTCTCGAACAGAAAACTGGTTCTAGGATTTTCATTGGAAGTTAGTTTTCGGGAGTCTCTTGGTGCTCGATTTATCTTTTGGTTCTAGAATTTGAAGATAGTTCTCGGTTTTGATCCTAGTCATGAATGCAACAAGTACTTGGGTTCCCATGTTAATGTTAGGGGAGTCTTTTGCTGAATGGAAATTTAGGTTCATTCAAGCTGTTAAAGAAAAGGATGTCAAAGTTTGGAGAGCTATCTGCCGAGGTCCTACCCAAATTACTTACAAAGAGAAGGGTACTACACTACTTAAACCTAAATCCGAATATACAGATGAAGATTGGGACCAAGTCAAGCTTGATGAAAAGGCTCTTAACACACTGATTATGGGTTTAGCACCAGAGATCGTCTCAAAATATGAAGAGACTAAATCTGCCAAAGCATTATGGGATTCTCTGAATGAATTTTATGAAGGCAATGATGACATGAAGCAGAGCCGAAGGGACATGCTGTGGCATAAGTTCAATCAGTTCAGTTGCATTCTTGGTGAAACCCTTGAAAATCAAATTGAGAGATTCGTATCTCTAGTAACTGAAATGAAGACTGCAAGCATAACTTTGAACAATTCTGAGGTAAATAAGAAGTTGTTAAATGCTCTTCCAAAGAATTGGGATACGAATGTTGCCGTGATCAAGAAGACGGAGGATCTTCAACATCTGTCTCTGTCAGGACTCATCTCCATCATCAAAGCTTGTGATTCGGAAGACAAGCAAAAGGCGCAAAATCAAAATGCTGCTGCTCAGCCACGTTGCACACCTGCTACTGTTTCGACACCCGCTCCTGTTGTTCAAGTACCTGTTGAGTATCAGGTTCCTGTGCTGGTACGATATATCAAACATGCTTCACATGAGGTATTTTCTGATCTATGCTCTAATGCTTGTGCTGAAAAGGCAAAATATTACGTAGGATATAACTCTGAGTTAGTAAGAGAAAATGATGAGCTAAAAGGAAAGATTTCTTGTCTTAATAGCCGAACCTCTGCCTATAAACTTAGAGTATAATCCTTAGAAAAGGATATCGTTCAATACAATAATGATTTAAGCAATAAAACTTGCCTTGTAATGCATCAGAAGAAAGTTATTGATGAACTTAGTGCTGAGCTAGATTCTTTGAAATCAAAATTTGAAAATGCCGATTTCCATTTTAGAAAATTTGATTGTTCTAGTGAGCGTGTTGAGAAAATGATAAGTTCAAAACTCAAGTTTAGGGAAAAACAAGGAGCTGGTATAGGTTTTGTAGAAATTGCACCTCCCTACAATCACAACTACACCGGATTGCCTCTTTCGGATGAAGAAATAGAAAATGAGAAAAATATGGAATATGGGAAGGGGTTGGTGGTTGAACCCGCAAAGAGTGTTCCCATAAAGATAACAGAACCAAAGGGGTTAGTCGTAGAGCCGGTTAAGTCTGTGCCAATTAAGATTGCTGAACCAGAAGGGCACATAAAACAATCTAAGTATGTTGCTCCACTTACAGACGTTCCTATTGCTAAGTTCGTTAAACCAGAAAGCAATGAAATGAGCAACCATGTTAAATCTGAAAATAACAACTCTGACAATGTCAATGATGACACATCTTCAATAAAATCGTATTTTTCAATGGGATCAATTGAATCGATGTTGTTTAAAAGTATTTCAAAATCTATCAATTCTGGCAGTTGCTCAAGATCCTCTACTAAGTCAGAAACTTCAGATGAATCTGACTCAGATATTGTTATTGATTCAAAGACTATTGGCACAGGTGTGGTAAAGCCAACAGTCCCTGATTTTAAATGTGTGAATGTTACTGATGCTTCTACCTCATGTGCAGATGAAGTTAAGGTAGAGCTTAAGGTTGAGGGGGATGATGTTGTTTGCACTAATAATGCAGATGTTTGTGTGAAACAATCTAATTTATCTGCAGATGCTGAACCATATGTGAAAAAGACTGTTTCTAAGCTATCTGTTAATGGCACGACTGATAAATACGTGCCACCACATAGAAAAACTACTTGTGCCCTGAAGTCAAACAGAAAGCTCAAAGACAGTCAACATCGCAAAGACAATCTTGTTCACACGGGTGTTCAAAATCTTCTAAGCAGAGCAGAAAAAGTAAGAAGCCTGCAAACAAATCATCAAACGGATCTCATCACTCACATTCTTCAGTGGGATCTAACAGACCGGGACTTGCTCCTTATGCAAAGAAGCAAACATGCTATAACTGTGGAAGACCCGGTCACATTGCAAGAAACTGCGCACATCGTCCTTATGTGCCCTATTACAGACAATATCAGAAGGTTATGCCTAGGGAAAACTTCTACTCCAAGCCAATGAAGGTTGAAAAACCTAAGGCAAGGAAGAATGCGAATCCTAAAGTCAAACCGTCTGATGGAGACTGGAATGCTGCCAAGAGCAAACGGAAGATTGTTCAACCACAAAAGTCTAAACAACCTAAGAAACCGAAAGCTGTTACTCCGAAAGTAGCAAAACTGGTTCTTAAGACTAAGCAAGTCTGGAAAGCAAAGGCGGCAACAACAACTGATCCAAATGAGAATAAGGACATGTGCTTGAGGGAAGTGTCTTACATAGATGCTTCAGGAGTGCCCAGGACCGCGATGGCCTGGGTACCAATGTTTAACTAATCTCCTTATTCATGCAGGGACAGCCAAGGAGGATTATCAATAACCACTGGTGTGTTGGTAGTGGTTGTTCCAAGCATATATTAGGTGACATCTCTCTGTTACATACCTCTACATCTTTTAACACAGAGTATGTTTCCTTCAAAGGAGATAAGGGAGGTAAGGTCAGCATGGCAGGTACATTTAAATTTGATGCACAAACTTTGAAAAAGGTTATTGGTCGTTACTTTGAGAATGGTTATAGAAAAGAACACAAAGATTTTTCTTATTTTTTGGTAAATTTTATACATAAAGTTTATTCTCTCGTTATTTATGCACAAAATTTAGGGGGAGAAGGGAGATAATCAAGGAAAATACAAAAATAGTGTTTCATTTGAGTTATGTACAAAATTTAGGGGGAGATGGAAGACAAAATAAGAAAAATACAAAAACATGTGAAAAAGAGAAAACTACAAAAAGAGTTTTTGTTGTATCACTTGTGAAAAAGGCTGACACACGTAAGACCAGCATTGAAACGGTTAGGCTCTAGGGTGATGTGTTGGTAGGCTTGTTCCTTACGACTAGAAAACTGGCTGATCTAGTGACACACTTAAAGATAACATATGGCCTCAGTAGGAAACGTCACTTGGGATTGGTACATTTTTTATTTGAATGCTTGTGTGACGTCCCGATACACACTGTGTTCTAGGTCTGAAACTTTTTTCTGAAAATCTCGTGTATCTCCTTTGTTTTGTGTAAGCAAAGACCTGGGGATGCTAGGCATGTCAGCTTCTGCTACATCCAGATATATGTTGACCTAGCTGTACATTGTCGCGCTGTAGATCAAAAACGCCAAAAGAGACCAATGAGCCCAAAAAGATGCCAATGTGCACAACAAAAGAGGCCCCCTAGTGCCCAAAACACCAAAACCTATATCATTTGAGAAATCAAATTGATTTGTATATTATACCACTCTATTTCTTAATGATCTATTCTTTTCTCTTCTCAACCAAGTCCCAGTTAAGGTTTCAGAATTCTAGAACAGACACCGTGAAAATATGTGGTAGGGAAACTGCTTGCATGATAGAGTGTACCGCATATAATTCTAGGATTTGATTGTGACTTGCTTGAGTGTCCATAATTAATACACCAAAACATGATAAATTAATCACGGACAGTCAAATAAGAAGGTCTAAGGCAATAAGTTTAAGTGGACGAATATACTCGCAATTGCCCGGACCGACTGGAGTAGATCCGTGTTGATAAGTGTCCGTGAGTTTAAATCACAGTGATTTAATTCCAAAAAAAAAAATAGTTATTTTTATTTCAATTTCTTTTTCATTTATTTTGATTCTTATTGTTTTGCTTTTGTTTATTTTTTAGTTTTAATTTTATAAAATCAACCATTCTTGAAGTTTTACCGATCATCCAAAAGATTTAATGAAATTCAAGTTTCTTTTGAAAATTTCAATTGGAAGTTCTTGGATTTACTTGGTGTTTATGTGTATACTGGATCCTCTGTTATATTTTACGTTTGCTTACAAAGTTCTCAGAATGTGCAGAATTCAATTTGAATCAAGAAACAGGGGTAGAAGAAGAATGATTTCCAGTTGCTGACAAGCATGAAGCACCGAAATGGGAAGATGTATCTGAGCCAGAAGAATTTGATGTGATTTCATGTTCTGATAATGAAACACATGCAGAAGTACCTGTGATCCTGCTTGAAGACAATGACTGGAAAAGAAAGATATATGAGAATCCTCCTCTCACTTCTTCTTTAGCAAATGATCAAGCGAATGCTGATGATGATTCAAGTGTGGATCTTACTCCCATAGAAGAAGAAGTGGCCCGAGTTTGAGAGTGCAGAAAAGAAGATTTACAACAAAAACAACACCAACACCCCAGCAACAATCTAGGGGGAGATCACAATGCTACATTCAAATTATGAAGACCATTTGATAGCATCAGTCTAGAGGGAGATTGTTGGGTCTAGAATATTGAGACTGACGCTATCAAATAAGTATTGGTGATTAATATTTTAGTTATGATATTTGGAACCAAGAACACTAAGGTTCTCGGTTAGTTTTAGGTGTTTAGGCCGAGAACTCATAAGTTCTCAGTTGGGCTTGGGCTAGGCCATGTGGGCCAGTGTGGGATACCTAGTATATAAGTTAATGCTTTGTTCATTTGTTAGGTTAGCGGTTTACATTTTCTAAGAAAACACTCTCTAGTATCAGACGAATCCTTTAGAGATCGTATGTTATTGAGGTTGTTAATCAATCGTTTATTGTGTTCTTGAATCATATAATCACTAGATTCCGCCTACTGATTATATTACTTGATATCATTGTTATTTTTCGGGACTTACAAAGCCAACGGCTTCTTCTTCTCAAACACGGACTGACAACCCGAAACAGGAGCCTCCTTTACCCGCACAGCAGTGTATGCGCGTGAAAGGATCGATAACAAACAAAGATTGATCAAACAAGTTAGTTTCAGGTGCGGAAACCCTAAAACTATCACAAAATAATAATCAAACAGATTCAAACACACATATCATCATTTTCAAACGATTTCATTAATAAAACACTTGTTTACACGTTGAATTATGAATACAATCAAGGTTTAAACGTAAAACAAGTTTAACAATAACTAGAGAGAGTTTTCAGAAAGAGGAGGGAATAATAATCATCAAAGTTACATTCAAAAATGAACTTGACCTATTTATAGGCCTGCACATTCGCCCAAACTGTTCATGCGAATGTGCAGGTTCGCCCACATCAACTGGTCGAACCAAGTTCTTCTATAATCTAATCTTCATTCGCCCAAAACATTCTTCTTTCGCACCTTTCTGTTCTCCTTCGCACCTTCTTATCAGCTCCTTCGCACCTTCGATATAAACAAAACAAAATGTGTTTTACAATCCAAAGCTTTAGTCGCATTTTTGCATCTACAAACTCCCCCTCGACTATTGCTTGGATTGTGTTCGTCGTTCTTCGTCCATCCTTTTGTTCCACAGTCTGATATGTCTTTGAATCATTTGTTCTCTTGTCAACACCGGTTCCTGAAATTGTTTTTGTTTCTTCGTTTTCAGTTCTGGCACCTTTTGCTTCTCCACATACTTTCCCAACTTCTCATCATAATCACATCCAGCATTAATATTAAACGCAAAGCACAGAAATACCACACGTTGGTACTTTCCTGCTTGCTCAGCATCTTTAGCATCTGAATAGATCGGATTATAGAATAGCATGATGATATCTTCATGTGAACAGTTTATCAACCACATGGGATCAAAGATATGCACTTTCTTGTAATTCGTATCTCCATCCTTCAACACGATCACGGCCTCTGCAATCTTCCAATCATAATACCACCAGATAAAGTCTTTGGCAAAGTGTTGTGGAATAGGCATCAAAGGAATCTTTTTCAACACTTGCGGTGGTTTGTATTTCAGCGTCACTCTGGGCATACAAGTTATCAAATCAATATCCTTCTTATGAACAATTCGCTTTGGATATTGTGGTGTAAACAAGTCCCACTGGGTTCGGCTTTCCCTAGTCATCTTTTCAGCAAAGTACGTAATCTGACTATTTGACGCTCCCGTTAAACGGTGACGACAAATATCTCTGATTGCCCAATACGGAAGGGTCTTCAAGTGATGAAACTTCTCAAAATACAAGATCCCCTTCTCCCACTTTACTGCGAAACACCTCAACTCTTTAACAAACTTCCAGGCCAATGCACGACCTTTGAAAATCTTATTGTGAAGTTTGTAAAAGCTGCCTTGAATGTCAGGTTTCGGACGATTATTCTCCTTTTCTTTCAACTTCTTCAACAACTCTTTTAAGCTTTCTGATTGCTCGAACCGTGGCTTGTTATGCCCTTTAGAGATTTCATCTTCAAAGACTTTGCTCTTATCTTTTGCAAGCTTCTCGGCATGGTTTAGCAGTTCGTCTGAGAAAGAAAATCCACAATCTTGATTTGTTCTGAAATATTGTGGATATTCTTCGCTCGTAATATCTTCCATTTCGACTTCCTCGAATGCAGGAACATCACGATCATCAGAATGATTTCCAGCTTCTTTTTCAGGAATCTTAGGAATAAAGTTATCTGCAAGTAATTCTTCCAACGTTTTGCCCACTTGCTTTGCTAAACCTTCAAGAATTTCTTTTGAAATAGCCGCAGAAACTTCCCCATCCTCAAGATCAGGGTCATCATACTCCAATTCAAATAGTTTATTGTTAGATTCAAATATTTCTGGGAACCTGCTAGTCACGTCGATCGTCCAGACTCGATCAGTTAACATCTGACGATACTTGTTCTTATCTTCTTCAGACAATGACTGCAACTTCTCGTTCCAGAAAATATCTTCATCATCAACATTCTCACCAGGAGCTTTAGAGCTCGATTCACCGCCCTTATCTGTGTCACGTTTCTCATAAGTAAACTTATCAACATCATCATCATCGTCATCACTACTATCATCAAACGCAGAGCCGTCTCCATCACTCGAACCATCATCCGATCCTCCATCATCCTTATCATCCTTTTTCTTCATCTTTGTATCGTTACCAGCATCTTCATCTAGTTCATCATCTTCCTCTTCATCAGACAGTTCGTAATCAACTAGCTCTTCTTCTCTTTCTTTATCCACTTCACCAGCTTGAAGTTGAGGAGCTTGAGAGTACAAGTTCTTTATCAGATCATCTATATGCTTGTTACTCTTTTTCAGCTGTTTGTTCTCCTTCTTCAAGACTATGATCCTTCTGGTGTTACGTTGCTCATGTTTCAGCAACTTCTTGTTTTCTCTCTTCAATTTCTTGATTGTCTTCTTCAAGGTCTCATTATCATCTGCCGATGTGACTACGACTTCTAACATCTTCTTGTCATTGGACTTTAACTGCTCAATCTCCGTCTGTTGTTTGTTAATCAGACTCATCATCTCAGCAAATCTCTGATTCACAGCAGTCATGATGTCACTGTCCACCGATACTTTTGTCTTCTTTGGTGGTTCAACAGCGTCAGGCAGTTTACCTTTTCTGATTTTCTTTAGCACATTATCCAATGCTTCATTCACATCATCCATTGGAATTTCTTCAGTTTGTGGTGTGCTAGATGTTGTTGCAGTCTTCTGTTTCTTATGAGCAGGTGCAGTAACCGGTGATTTAGAACTTGTAGCTGGTGGCAGTTTCTTTCCAGCTATCAATGATTCTATCTCTTTCTTCCTCTTTATACTAGGCTTCTCCTGTTTCTTCTTCTCTTTTCTAGCAGCTTGCACAGGAGATCCAACAAACGTTTCTTCAACATTAAAACTCAAATCTTCTACATCAACGGGAATAGGACTTTTGTTCCCTTGATCTTCTTCTCTTTGGCTAGCAGACGCACCAGCCTCAATGGCCTTGGGCATGGTCGTCACTACTGTCTCAGCATCAGAATTCCATTGTTCTTCCTCTATCGTCTCTTCTGAATCAATGGAAGCTTCATCAACAATGTGTAAACCCTTTTTCGCCATACTCTTATTCCTTCTCTGAGTATTTTTCTTCTTTTCTGGTTCAGAAACCTCAATCCTTATCTCTGGTTTCTTTGTCTTACCACTCTTAGCGCCTACATTCACAACTTGTCTCTTGCGCTTAGCGTCAGGATCAACATGATGTAAAGGATTATCAGCATCAGAATCACTGTTCTCATTCCTTACAAGCCCCTCACCCGGATCTGTGTAATCTACTCTAGCTAGATGTCCAAACAAACGTCTAACAGGAGGACGTTCTTCAACAGACAAACCTTTATAAGCTTTCATTCTAGCTAGTGTGTTCAACGACATGTGTTCCTGAACAACAATGTGTTTAACATCTCTCTTCAGCTCTTTGTACTTGTGATCGAATATCATTTGAAGAAAACGAGGATATAACAGAAACTTCAGGTTCCTCGTTCCATTCACGGGCTCCAGTAAGTGAGACATCAGCATGCCAGAAACATCGAACGGTTTGTTCAATACTAAAGCAACCATCATCGAACTGATGCTCTTCCTCATCAAGTCATAACCTCCCGCAGCAGATCCGAAAACGTGAATTAAAACATGTGCCAGATACTTGAATTGTGGGCACAGTTTTCCTTTATGCAACGAACCGTCAGTGATAGGTCCGTTGTACTTCATCCTGAGAAAGCACTTCCTTTGATCCATGAATGTAAACTCCTTTGGATCTTTCGGATCATCATCCAGATTCAGTGCTTCTCTTAAATCTTCTTCGCACACAATCACTCGTTGTCCCTGAATTTTGCTCGTCAAGCAAGATTCGCACTTCCAGAAGTCTAGTTTAGCATTAGACCAGAATCCTGAATCATATCTCTATAGATCACTGTCGGCGTAGCAATGGCATCTATTATTCTGCTTCGCTTCAAAAACTCAATGATGCCGACAAATTCTGTGTGCTTCTTCACATCGCCAAGATATGCGCAACAGTTGTGCGCATTCTCAAAATCAAGCTGCTTAGCGGGCTGTGATGAGGATCCTGCTTGTTCCGTAGTCTTCTGCTGTTCAGACATTATTAGATCTGCAAAACAAACAAAAACACAAGTTAAAAAACGACAAAATATCAAAATTGACAATTTTTAGTCAAAAACTTCCTCCTTCGCCCAAACGGGGGTACGAAGAAATAAATGATACGAATGTATTAATTTTGATAAAAAGTTTCATTCGCCCATTTTATCCTCTTTCGCCCATTTCGTTTTCTTCCTTCGCCCATTCGAACTGGTCGAAGGAAGCAGTTCATAATTTTGAAAAATCAATTTTGAAATCTAGTCATTCTGAACATGTCCATTTGATTGTATTGAGGCCTAATCATACCGATAAACATTCCTAGACTACCAGTTTTAACAATTATGCATTGTGTTTGTGTTTTCACCCAAAAACTAGGGTTTAAACATCGATTGAACAATCTGTCATGTTTTAAACTTTGGTTTTGGTTATTTCTCCCCCTAAAATACACACACAATGAACCCTACACATTAATTGTGATTATTATGATGAATAGAAACTGTTTTACACACTTAGGGCTTGTAAAGTAAAACAGAGATTAAGAGCCTGAATCCATGTTAATAACCTGTAAAATTGATATCAAAAGGATCAGTGTGAAGGTAGTAACACAATGAAATGATTTTAAACGAACAAGCAATAAGGTGAGGTTACGATCAAAAATCTGGAAAAAAGTATGAATGAGGTTCGAATGAGAAACTGGATATATATAAGCCTGTTCCTTCGCCCGTTTTGTTCATACGAATGAGAAAATTTTCTCTCATTCGACCCTATTGAAAGGGTTCGAATGAGATAAAAGGGTTCGAATGAGATAATTATCAGGAACACTCTCCTTCGCCCAACAAAGCATACGAATGAACAATGAAAAATCCCACATTCGACCAAACGAATGGGCGAATGAGAATTGGGATTTTTGAAAATTTTCCAAATCTCAAAAACGAGTCCCGGTTCAATTATTTTCCAACTTTTAAGCATCCAACATTCATATTTTCACATTTTAAAAGTTACAAAGCTCAAATGGTGTATCAAGGTTTAGAAAATCGACATCAACCACCATCAGTTATCAAAAATAAGATGAAAAAGAAAAATCTTTTTGGATTTTCTAAAGTTTATGCTAAAACACACCTAAAATCTTTTTGAGTTTTGTAATTTTTGACGAGAAAATAAAATGCAGAAATGTAAATGAAAAACTGTAAATATTTTTGTGATTCCGGTAAAGGGATCATATCAGTTTTTGAGAAATCTGATCACACCGTTGATCTTTTTGAAATTATTATCATTAAAGACAATGTGTGATCTGGCAACTGCTGATATTGTGATCCACATAAACTCACATGCAGACTTTTGTGCAATGCTTTATACTGATACTGATATTTATAGTATAAACTCAATTGTCTGTGGTTCCCACGCACACGACATACTCCCGTATCAAGAAGTAAATGCACAAAGACTCATTGTAAAGCGTGATTATGCTTTCGTCGTCTGTAATTGTACAAGATATAATGCATAGAGGTATATAGGTCAGCAAATTAATGCAGCAAAGTAACATATGCACTATACCAGGTTGAGGACTGATATTAATCATGATTTGCATCAATGATCAATACGATGTAATAGATAATCTTTGATTATCATATAACATGGAAAGTTCCTCAATTCGGTAACTTTAGGATTTGGCACATAGCTCTTTTATAAAGACACCCTGTCTGATCTAGGTCCGTAATGACTTACAGCAGAAGATCAGAGAGGCTATCCCCAGACAACTAATAACATAACGACCCTAAACCTCCGAGTTTTGTACAAATACCCTATCAAACGAAATTACGGTACTAAGACCATATGCCCATGAGGAGTTCATCCACATAACAAATTGTTTGATATGTATGTATCAGGCACGCAGTAATAGGTCTACGAAGCCTATCAGCACATCGCACAGACTCAGACACACGCCCTATATAGCATTACATTATTTAAAATGTGTCAGATCCCCACTGATGTACTATCATTTCCCTTTATACTCCAGGAAATCATTTTAGAATTTTCTGATTTTTATAGATTTTCGAATTTACTGTTCCCAAGGATAAGCTGGAGCATTTCAAATATGTGACTGCCCAGATATCGTTTGTTAACAGAAATCTGACGGCATTAATCTAAGGGAAGAAGATATAGCAGTCAGCAAAGAAATTTTTCAATTTTTATGGTTTTTGAAATTTTTCAATGTTTTTGGATTTTCAAAATTTTTCTGAAAAACAGTAAAAATTTAAACTAAAAAGTGATAGACTGAGGTGGTGATAAGTCCTATTTTTCTTTAATACCATTAGCTTTCAAAAGATAATCAAATCTGGATTTATCAAAAGCTTTGGTAAAAAGATCTGCGCGTTGATAATCAGTGTGGATTTTGACCATATCGATCAACTCTTTAGCATAACAATCACGGATAAAATGATATTTAATCCGGATATGTTTAGCCTTTGAGTGATTTACTAAGTCTTTTGTTAATGCGATTGCGGCCTCATTATCACAGTAAATAGGGGTTTTAAGAAATTGCAAACCGTAATCCACCATCTGCTGTTGGATCCAAAGAACCTGTGAGCAGCAGCTCGATGCTGAAACGTATTCTGCTTCACATGTGGATAGTGCAACTGCGGTTTGTTTCTTGCATTGCCAGGTCACGAGCCTGCTCCCTATAAACTGACATCCAGCCGTTGTGGATTTGCTGTCTTTGTCACAGCCGCCCCAATCTGCATCACTAAAAGCGATTAGGTCAAAATTATCATCATGAGGGTACCAAAGTCCTTTCGATGGACATCCCTTCAGATATCTAAGGATACGCTTGACAGCTGCAAGATGACTCTGTTTCGGCTTCGATTGATATCGTGCACAAAGACATGTCGCAAACATTATATCAGGTCTTGACGCTGTGAGATACATCAGAGATCCGACGATTGCTCTGTATGTAAATGGATCAGTCAGCTCCCCCTTAAGGTCAACTCCAATCCCGTGATTGGGCTGTATCGGGGTATCCATCGGCTTCGAATCATCCATCTGGAATCGGCTCAAGACTTCAGAAACGTATTTCGTCTGGTGAATAAAGATCCCCGTTGGTCTTTGCTCCACCTGTAAGCCGAGGAAAAACTGCATTTCTCCCATAGCGCTCATTTCGAACTTTTCCTGCATAACTTGTTCAAATTCCCTGCACAGAAGTTCGTTAGTTGACCCGAAAATAATATCATCAACATAAATTTGTACTAGAAGCAAATCATCTCCTGCTCGTTTCGTGAACAGTGTGCAGTCTACCAGTCCGCGTTTGAATCCTTTCGAGAGAAGATACGTGCTCAGCTCCTCATACCATTGTCTCGGAGCCTGGTGCAACCCGTAGAGAGCTTTGTTTAACACATAAACCTTATCCCGGTGAATAGGGTCCTCAAAGCCCGGCGGTTGACCTACGTAAACTTCCTCTTTGACCACACCGTAAAGAAATGCGCTCTTTACATCCATCTGATACACCTTAAATTTCTTCCATGATGCAAACGCAAGGAACATTTTGATAGCTTCCAAGCGTGCAACCGGTGCATAGATTTCATTGTAGTCGATTCCTTCAACCTGATGAAAACCTTGAACGACCAAACGAGCTTTGTTTCGCACTATGACTCCTCTGTCATCCTTCTTGCACTTAAACACCCATTTGGTACCAATTTTCTTTCTTCCAGGGGGTAAATCTATCAGGGTCCATACACCAAGTTTCTGGAATTGTAATAACTCCTCCTGCATTGCTTCCACCTAGGCGTCGTCCAAAAGAGCATCCTTGTATGTCCGCGGCTCGACCTGCGAAACATAACAAGCAAATGACCAGTCATTCTGAAAACCAGATTTCTGAATTTTGGCATATAAAGCAAGGTTGCCAATGTTTTCTGGTGCTTGAGCATTTCTCAGCTGCCCTCTTGTCATCACACTGCTACCAGGATCACCAATAACTTGTTCAAGCGGGTGTATCCGATGTATCCGAGATTCCGGATAATCAGGTACTTGTACTCCCGTTTGAGTTGTCAAATTCTCTGTAGAAACCAGATCATTACCCACATTCGTTGTTGAAGCATCAGTATTAGATGGGTTCACTGGTGGTGTCACTATAGCGTTGTCCAGAATAGCTTCACTTGTTGCATCATCGTCTTCATATTTTGATTCTGATGAATTAAGCGATGTAGAAGCCTCTTGGAACACCTCTTCTTCCAATATAGGAGCAGTAGTATCATTAGAAGCTGTTTGGGGATTTACCGTGATCGGACGCACTAACGGTGAAGTTACGGCGTTTTCGACCTCGTAGTATAAGCGAAGTACAGCTTCTTCAACCATGCTATCTAGATTGAATGATTCAAAGAAGTCTTTGTAATCAAACATCCAATCTGGTCCTCCACCCTGTACATTTTGTGTATATCTTTGAACTTCGACATTCGTCCACTCCTCGACTTTTCTAGTTCTTTTGTTGAAATAACCTTCTTCAGCCTTTGGTGCAAAATTTTCCGAAGGGTTCAGCATTGTACACGGGGCACCAAATGGTTCTAGATACTCCAGATTCGGCTTGCGTCGGTTCAACAGCTCATAAGAAGTCTTTCCAAACTTCTTCACTGTCAACACACGGTTAAGAGTATAACATGCCGCGTAAATAGCTTCGTTCTAGAACATGACTGGAAGATTTGAATCCGCAAGCATAGTTCTCGCCGTCTCTATAAGAGTCCTGTTCTTTCTCTCTGCGACACCGTTCTGCTGGGGTGTATACGGAGCGCTATATTCATGATGAATTCCTTTGTTTGCACAAAGATCCTCCATCTGAGCATTTTTAAACTCCGTCCCATTGTCACTCCGGATTCTTTTGATCTTCAGACCATATATATTCTCCAGACGTGTAAACAGAACCTTCAAGTTATCAAAAGTGTCGCTTTTCTGATGCAAGCACATTACCCATGAAAATCTTGAATAATCATCTGTCACTACAAGCCAGTATAATTCACCGACATGACTTTTACGTCTGACTGGACCGAATAAATCCATATGCAAACGTTCAAGTGGCAGCTCAACAGAATTAACTTTCTTTGGTCTATGGGATTGTTTGTGCTGCTTTCCCTTCTTGCAACTGATACACTTGTCATTCAGATGGAAGTGTTTGACATTAACTCCCGTGACAAGTTCATTCTTCACAAGCTGATTCATCTTTCGCAAATGAATGTGTCCCATTCTCCTGTGCCACATAATGGATTCTTTTTCTGTATCCTTGGAGAGGAAACACGTGACTTGGCCGTGGGTGGTCATTGCTTTGGACATGTCGAGAATATACAAGTTGTTAACTCTCGAAGCCTTCAGCATCACCCACTCTTTTGGTAGCTCAAACCCAGGTTTCAAAATGTAACAGGATTTGTCATCAAAATACACAGAAAATTGTTTATCACAAATTTGACTAACACTGAGCAAATTATAGTCTATCTGTTTCACATAAGATATCCGCTCAAATGTTACGACCCCATTGCTTACACTACCCTCCATAGTAATGTAGCCTCCCTTATTACCAGCAAATGCCACATAACCTCCGTTAATGTTTTTGATGTCAAAGAGTAGCGTGAGGTCCCCTGTCATGTGACCAGAAGCTCCACTGTCAACAATCCATAGACTGCTAACAGGGCCAGCTGGAGCTCCCTGCACATTGAAAGTAGATCAATTAGTTCTTTTGGGGGACCCAAGCCTGTTTGGTCTTGGGTCTTTGAACAGGTTGTTTCAAAGAGTCTTTTGAATCACAAACATCTTGGGTTAATTCAACCCCTTTCTTCTCACTAACAACTTTCTTTTTCTCATTCTTCTCACTCTGTGAAGTAGAGGCTCCTTCAGATTCCTTAGATGACCAAGATTGCTCAGATCTTTTCAAGATCCGAATCTGAGATTTTGAATTCTCAGTCGGTTTCTTTACTTCTTCTTTAAAAGCAACTTTCTTGGTTACCTTCTCTGATTTAACAGAGACAGGTGCAACTGCTTGTTTTCCATTAGGTTTAGGAACAACCTTTTTATTGTCAGCAGTTGAGTTCATCATAGGTTTCTTACCAGATTTATCAGTGGTCATCCGGTTGCACTTATCATACGTCATCGGACGATTTTCCCCCTTGTTATAAAAATTGTTTTGATTGTGATAAAATTCTTGTTGGGGAAAATGCCGTCTCTGTTGATAGCCATAATTGTCAACCGGATACTCATGATATTGCCTCATCTCCACCTCGTGCCTTTTGTGTCGTACGTACGGGCAGGCAGCAAGTAAATGTCCCCGTTCCCCGCACTTATAACACGCACGGTATTCCTCATAGTTTTCCTTGATCGGCGACTTGGAAAAACTAGCAATGGGATATCGATCGACCATGCATTGTTTCCTTAAACTCTCAGGAGCTGGGTCCTTCGAGTAAGTCGGTTCAATAAAACTATTTTCTTTATGAACAGGCAAAACAAACTGTGTGACATTGACCTTAGTTTCTTTATCCGAATAAATTTTGTCTAAAATCTCTTGAGGAATGTCGTTGGTCCTTTCAAATTTCGGGAACCAAATCGTACTTTCCTGCCAGATCTTTTCAATTTTTGTAGAATTGACAAACTTAATCGGAAACTCATCATCGGATAAAATCTTATCGGAGCCTTGCATCCGATAGAAGATTTTGACAGGTTTGTCACACGATTCGTTGCTCACATCATTTGTTTTCTCAGATTTAAACTCATTTTTCTTTTCTACCGGTTTAACCACATTTTTCTCAATTTTGGTTTCAACTTTCTTTTCAACCGGTTTTCTCACATTTTTCTCAACCTTCTTTACCTCTTTCTTATCAAAACTCTTACCAACAAACTTTTCATTTTTCTTAACCTCATTTTTACGATGAGCATTTGCCATTGGATGAATGATCTGAGACGGTGAGACTGACTCAGTAGTGATTATATGATTTTCATCAGGGATATCACTATCACTTTCAACCGTCTCAGATGACTCATCTTCTTCATCTGAATCATCAGTAGCGACCACACCCTCACTATTTCCCAGTACTGGTCTCACATCAGAATATTGATCCCCGACACTGGAGGTGTTAGGCTCATTTTCTGATGTGGAATCAGGATTGATTAAAGTCTCCGGTGGTATTGCGTGTAAAGTGTGATTCTCAAACAATACCGGAGATGGGACTGACTTATAGTTTGCACTATTCGTCTGGGAGGGTTCTTCAATGATATGATCGACTACATATGCTATGTGCTTGTAACTTTCTAATTTCTTGTTAACTTTTTCCGCAAAGCACTTGATGGTTGCCATTTCCAATTTAGTGTTTTCCATTTCATTGATGTAATTATTAATGGCAAGTTGTTTAATAGATAATGTCTTTTCAGTTCAGACACATCCTTTTTATAACCATCAAGAACTTTGTTGAAATCTTTTAAGTCCTTTTGATAAATCTGACAGTTGAGTTTTGCACTCTCAAGTTGGACCTTGAGAAGCTTGTTTTCATCAGTCAGTTTTTCAAAATCAGCACATTTATCACATTTAACACACGCTTGAGATTGAGTTTCAGAACTTACCGGCTTAGGAGGTTCTGTCATGGCCATTAAAGCAAAGTGAGCTTCCTTTCCTGCGAAGAATTTGGAGTAGTCAATCTTGGTGCATGCATCATCCACCATACATGACTTGCGGGTCATCAGGAAGTCAGCTTCAGCTAGCAGTTGGTCAATATCATCATCTAGTGAATTCACACTAGTCTCTGAATCAGATTCGCTCTCCTTATCCGAGTAAGCTGAATCGTATTGATCTCCAACATCAGTGACAGAATCAAGAATCATCCCCGATTTCTTGTCTTCACCTTCAGCACTCACATCCTCATTCACTTCCTCAATCTTCAACTCTGACACCTTTTCAATCACAACCTCTTCTTCAATTTCCTCATTCTCATCCAAACTCATCTGCTGTGCCACACAAGCAACATTCCCAGCAGTGATCTCCTCCACCCCCAATTGCATACCAGTCCAGTCAAAACCTTCATCCTTTTGGATCACAAGTGCTTGGTTTTGAGTATCAGTTTGGTTTTGGTTTTGTGTGTTAGGTGTAGAGATAGGAACCATAGTTCGGTTTGAGTTTTGTTGAGGTTGGTTTTGAGTTGTAGATTGTCTGGTGTTGGTGTTTTGTTGACGGTTCTGATAAGTGTTTTGTGGTTGAAAGCTTGAGATGTTTGGACTGTTGTAAGACACTTGATTTTGATTTTGGTTTTGTCGGTTTTGGTATGTTGAATTGAAAGGGTTTCGGTTACCTTGTTGTGCTGGCTGTGTGCACTCTCTTTTAAAATGTCCCTTCTCACCACAGTTAAAGCAGGTAACCTTTGCTTTGTTGAAACCGTATGTGGTGTTGGGAGAGGTTGAGAGATCAGTCCTGCCAGTTTTCTGAATAAAATCAGTGGCTCGCCTCATAATGCTTGCAAAAGCCCACTGAATGTCCATCAACTCCATTTCCTCTTTGTCGATTTGAGCATAGTCCTCATTGGTGAGATTATTGTTACCAATTTGACTTGCTACCAAACCGTTGTAAGAAGCAACCATGGCAGATACAAGAGCAACATGTTGTTGTAGCAATTTCAACAGTCACATTGTTAAGGTTTGAGGTCTCTAACACAATCGGGTTTTGACTTGATTGTGCTTGAGTAATCTGCATCTGATTCACTTGAGGAGGATATTGTTGTTGTTGTTGAGGTTGACTTGATGTATAGCATGCGGCTTGTTGTAATGGTGAAAATGGTGGAATAAAGTTTTGTGTTTGATAAGGTTGTTGTGTGTATGATGGTGTGTAGGATGAAGTTTGAGCAAGGTAGTTAATGGGTGCTTTTGTTGGTTCAACAATGTTAGACACACATGCTATGTGAGGTGCAACAGTAGAAGTGGTGCTTGAAGCAGAAAGAGAGTTAGATGTACCACTCACATATAAATCAGGATTCTGTGGAATCTGAGCTCTCTTAGCTTTTCTCTTTTCCTCCATCTCTTTGTTTTCCAGCTTTTGGATGAACTCGTTAATAGTCCAATACTGGTAAGCATCCTTCTCCTTTAACACTTCGATGTGTTGGTTCCAGTAGGGTGGTAAAGCATCAGCAAATTTATCTACTAATTCCGACATTGGAATGCTGATCTCATAGCTCGACAATTCAGTGAGCAAATGGCAGTACCTTGGAACCAACTCTTTTAGGGTCTCATTACCCATATAACTGAAGTTTTCAAACTCCTTCCGAAGCTCTTCCATCCTAAGCTTCCTTGTCTTTTCATTTCCATCATGTCGATTTCTCAGCATATCCCATAGTTGTTTGGATGTAGTGCACGATCCAAACTGATGTAATAGATCAGTGTTGATCGCTTGGGATAGCTGAGAGAATGCCTTCTTCTCTATCGCAAACCTTTTCTTCTCATCATCCGCCAAATTCTCCAAAGGAATTGGTTCTCCAGTATTCTCTAGAATAGGAGCTACATAACCCTTGACAATCATTTGCCATGCCTCTGCTCCTTCAAGTCCTTGTCCCTCAACGTGAATCTTAAACTTCGTCTTCCAAGTATTATACTCCTTCATGTCCATTAGCTTCGGTGGACGATTGCCGCTTCCAGAAGATAAATCATGAATAAGAGTGGATATAGCGTTGGTCGTCTGTGAATGGACTGCTGCTGCTGCGACTCCCCAATAGTTGTCAATCGGTTGTGGTAATGGTTGAACAACTTGTTGTGGTGCCGAACTAGTCATTGCCATATAATTAATCGGCTGTGATGGTTGACTAGTCTTCTGAGCTGCAATGGACCACGGATCTTGTGTTGTCTGCTGTTGTGGTGCTTGAGTAGGTCTAGGCGTTGTTGGAAAGTTCCACATCTTGTCCTGCAAACGATTAAACACGAAAAGATTAAAAATGTTTCAAAACAGAATGCTCCTTCGTATATACGGACGTGCGAAGGAGAAATAAAGTTCTCTTTCGCCCGTTTATGATTGATACGAATGTAAACTAAACAACAAAAAACTCCTTCGACCACTTAAGACTCTCTTTCGACCGTTTATCAGCTCCTTCGACCGTTCGATCAGGCGAAGGTGAAACAAAGGTGCGAATGTGAAAAATAAGCAATCAAAGTCTTCCTTCGACCACTAAAACACCTCCTTCGTACACAAAATCACTCTTTCGACCCAAATGAATTCCACTTTCGACCAAACTCTCTCGTTCGACCCCTGTGATTTCAAAAACGGTTATTCTTTGAAAATCAGTTAATTTTGATCATGTTTTTCAAATGTTGATGGATTTTGATGATCTTAATCAGGTTTTGAATCGGATTTGATTTGGAACAACTTTAATAAAGAGAATTATCCAATTTAAACTCGAAATCAAGGTGTAATCGATCAAAATCTTATCACATCAGTTTGTTCATTGAAAACAGAAACTTTTTGACCAAAATTGGGTCCAAATCAACTGAGAGATTATTAATTTGTGGTTGTTTGATCCAAAATGGCTCTGATACCACTTTGTATGCGCGTGAAAGGATCGATAACAAACAAAGATTGATCAAACAAGTTAGTTTCAGGTGCGGAAACCCTAAAACTATCACAAAATAATAATCAAACAGATTCAAACACACATATCATCATTTTCAAACGATTTCATTAATAAAACACTTGTTTACACGTTGAATTATGAATACAATCAAGGTTTAAACGTAAAACAAGTTTAACAATAACTAGAGAGAGTTTTCAGAAAGAGGAGGGAATAATAATCATCAAAGTTACACTCAAAAATGAACTTGACCTATTTATAGGCCTGCACATTCGCCCAAACTGTTCATGCAAATGTGCAGGTTCGCCCACATCAACTGGTCGAACCAAGTTCTTCTATAATCTAATCTTCATTCGCCCAAAACATTCTTCCTTCGCACCTTTCTGTTCTCCTTCGCACCTTCTTATCAGCTCCTTCGCACCTTCGATATAAACAAAACAAAATGTGTTTTACAATCCAAAGCTTTAGTCGCATTTTTGCATCTACAAGCAGCCTGCAACACCCGGAAACTTCACCACACGTTGTTATAAATGTCACGGTATTGGTCATGTCAAGCGGGAATGCCCTAACAAGCAAGTGGTCGCTCTTATTGAAGATACCGCTCCCAATTATGATACCGAAGGTGACAATGACTCGGACGAACCATCCGAGGTCCTTTACCCTGATCGTGGAGAGGCACTTGTTATTCGCAGAATTCTAAGCACCAATGTCCCGGACACCAGCGATGACACGGCCTGGCTTCGCAACAATATTTTTCGCACAAAGTGCACGGCAAAAGGAAAAGTTTGTTCCGTTATTATTGATGGGGGGAGTTGCGAAAACATTGTTAGTCAGTCCATGGTTGACAAACTTAACTTACAAACTCAAGATCACCCGGAACCGTATCAACTAACGTGGCTAAAGAAGGGTAATTTGATAAAAGTCACGCATCGGTGCCTTGTACAGTTCTCGATTGGTAACAAGTACTCGGATGAAATTTGGTGTGAAGTTCTACCTATGGATGCATGTCATATTCTTTTGGGCCGCCCATGGCAGTATGATCGTCGCGCGAAACATGACGGCTTCAGGAACACATATACCTTCAAAAAGGATGGTGTTAATATCACCCTTGCTCCATGCGACCCAAGGAAAGATGGGTCTGAAACCATGTTAATCACCAAGTCTGAATTTTCGGCTTTAGCTCGCTCCCTCCACCCACAACTTATTTTCGGGTTATTAATTGCGGAAGAAAATCCAGTTGCACCACCGGTTCCATCTGAATTGAGCCCCTTATTGTCTGAGTTTAGCGATGTGTTTCCCGAAGAAATTCCCGCGGGTCTTCCTCTTGTTCGAGACATCCAACATTGCATTGATTTCTTGCCAGGCGCAAGCATCCCAAACAAGCCAGCTTATCGTATGAACCCAAAAGAATTTTCCGAATTACAACGCCAGGTCACCGACCTTCTTCAGAAGGGTCTCATTCGGGAAAGCATGAGTCCATGCGCTGTACCTGCTCTATTAGTTCCCAAACCCGATGGGTCTTTTCGTATGTGTGTCGATAGCCGAGCCGTCAACAAGATCACAATCAAATATCGCTTCCTGATACCGAGGTTTGACGATCTACTGTATCATCTGCATGGCGCACAGGTATTTTCTAAGATCAACTTACGTAGTGGGTACCACCAGATACGCATGCGGCCCGGGGACGAATGGAAAACCGCTTTTAAAACACGTGATGGCTTGTACGAGTGGATGGTCATGCCGTTTGGCTTATCTAAGCCCCCCTTCCTGATTGGTCCACGTGGCTGCTGAGTCAGCGTGGAGAGAAACTGAAAAAGGGGTGTAGTGGTAGGGCTTTATTTATAAAGCCCCTGAGTTGATTCTGATTGGTCCACTTTTGAAAGTCAACCCCACTGTCCACGTGTCCCTCTTTGATTTGCTGGTCACAATTTCATTTGGCGTTATATATATAACGCTTGGAATGGTTTTTGTAAAATGGAGCCCCCCCGTAGCAGTGTTGGGGGGGGGGGGAGGGGGGCGCTATTTTTTTTTTTTTCAACATAACGCCTCCACTAAGGAGGGTAGGGCTGTGCAAAGGGTCCGGAACCGACCCGACCTGACCCGGACCCACCAGAACCGTATACCCTTTTATTGTTGAAATTAGGAACCACGAACCGAACCTTAAAAGGTTATGTGGTTCTGGGTCCTAAAGGTTCTGATGGGTCGGGTAAAAAGGTCTGACCCTCTAGAACCCTTTAATGCAATAGCCACTTTTAGAGGATTTACATATTCCTATTCTTTTACCATGCTCATAAAAGAATTCCTCCATATGGTTCTAAGGCTGTCCGCTGTGGACGCGCGAGCGAACGTGCACAAGCCACCGATGTGATTATCAAATAATCCGGTCACTTAACCCCGTTGTGGCTGGAGGTGATCCGTAACGGCGCGACCAAAGGTCACTTTTTCCCGTTAATCCACGCGACCACCATCGCTTGTGCTCGCGCCAGGACTGTTTGCGTGAGGCTCTTGTGGCTGGGGTGAGCATGGGCGTTGAAACCTCTTTCGCGTCGTGCTACTCGCGCTTCCACAACGGACAGTTTGTCATTCTCATCATTAAAAACATTATGTGAATCTGTTATGTATACATAATAAATACACACACACACATCATAACGATATATATAAATATTTACTTCAAATTTGGATATAATATATATTATATAATATATCACATCTATGCATATCCATTAAGCCAAAAAATATATCAAGAAAAATACATTGTTACTATTATAAATAATATTTTTAATATTGTATTAACATTATATGAAATCGATTAAAATAAAACGTAAAAACGAATAGTGAAAAGACTAAAAAAGATTATTTTTTTATTTTTTAATTAAAATACAAACGGTTCTTGTGGTTCTTACATTAGAACCGTGGGTTTGGAACCGACCCGACCCGGAACCGATAATTCATATAAATCTAGAACCGGAAACCGACCCATATATTTAAAAAGGTTCGGGTCCAAGGTTCTCGTGGGTCGGGTCCAAGGTTCCTGTGGGTCCGAACCACGAAATGCTCACCGCTAAAGGAGGGTCTTATACACAAGGATGGGATTTGAGGGAGAAGCCTTGAAAGGTACCAATTCAACACAACCAACAAGAGAATACCAAAATGGAAAGTAAAAGCGAGTAAGGCAATGTTCGTTATAAAGACAACAAAAAGAAGCGTAAAACACAACATTAGGGATGTACTGACCCAACAAGAAGCTTGGAATACATTGTCTACTTTGTCAGTTTGTCCTCAACTTTTCAGAGAAATTGCCCAGCTTGATAACGAGACACAAACCGGAGAACCTAGAATGAAAAGAACTGCCATTCATGGTTTATATCGGAATTTAGTTTTGTGGTTGCGATACAACTTACAAGGATGGCTGAGTTTGAAAATTTATTGGCTCGCCATGAATTCTTAGCAAAGAAAATGGGTGTGAGGCGTCTCAGAATTATTCGTTAGTTTATTGTCTTTCTCGATGGTTCAACGAAATACACATAACTTATGTACTTGTGTCCTCATCTCTTTACATTCCTTAGTTGTAAATCCTTCTTGTGTGTACACATAATTATATTGAAACCTGTTTCGTTTCGGTTCAGTATTCCATAGTCCCAACACTTTTTCAATAAAAAAACCAGAAAAAAAAAACATGAGGTATCCAGAACAATGATGCACTCATGAGGCAAGTTGCAGAATTATGCAACATAAATGTGCTGGAAAGCAAATGTCCATAAGAGCATACATCCATCCATCATCCTTTCAATATTCACATATATACAACACCTTACACATATTACATAACTACATACATACCATTATTTACTTAAGGACCCAACTTCGCAGACTTGACTATTTACAGATTGGATAGTCCTGCAGTATATATAAAAGATGTACATACATTACGATTGCTACTCATAATGGGTTCGGATTTGATGATAAGAAGGGTACCTGTTACGCCCAGTTTCTCTTCGATCTGAATTGAGTGAGTTTATCTCTCCACTGAGCTGTGAAATCGCAAAATGAACGGCAAATTAGCTTTCTAAACTATGAAATGCGGAGCTTAGATCCGTTGCCCACCCAACGATTTTGTCACATCTAGAGGCTGTATTCACTTCCATTATTTTTTCAATCTATGGTTCCTATTTGTATAGGTGATTTATAAACCGTATTGCATACAACAAATAGGTTAAGATATGAGGATAAAATGGTAAAGATGAAAGTATTTGTTCTGTACGTATCACTTATTATTGTTATTAATCACTTCCCTATAAGGCAAGAATTACTCATATAATTGTTGCCTGTGGTGGACCATTTCGTTTGACATCAAATGCAATGAAGACGGATCCGCAGTAACAGAAACAGAAGCAAGAAAATTAGCATGATGAGTAACAAACCTGCATCTCTATAGCGTTCCTCAACAGCAGCGATAAGCATGTTCCTTACAAGATTAAACTCCTTGGTTTCAACACACGGCTGCCCACTTGGTCTGACAAATGTTACAATATTTATGCTTCCATAGCGCGATATCATATATCTATTTTACACAAAATTAGCAAAAATAAATGATTTTTATACCGATCGAGTTCCTTGTAGGTTAAACCGCTTGGAGAACTCTGGTTCGCAAGCTTTGCAGATTCAATAACTTTCATCCCATCACTATGTGCCAAGAACTTGTTCACTTGTATCGGTACCTATAATAATATAATCATAATAATAATAGAAATAAGCTTTTTAGCATTAAGATAAAATCGATATGAAGTTTATAAGATATTGTGACAGGATACCTTACACCTCACAGCAATATTGATGGCATCAGAAGGACGAAGGTCAAAGCTAACACAGTCATTTTCATCCTCCGCCTGAAATTAATATCAGCAAGATTTCAGTTAAACAGAATCGCGAATGCTTTTACATATATTAACCAACTTGTTAGTTACTAGTTCATGCCTTTGTAAGATATAGCCGAGCAAAATATGCCTCGTGTATTCTCTTGGTCACTCGGACAAGTTTGACCTAGAAAAAAATAGGCAAAACAACATGTAAATTCAGCATAATACATTACTTCTCCTAAATCCTAATCCCTATTTAACACTAGATAATGCAAGTCTAACATATCTAAGTAATGTTCCTACTTCCTATATAAGTATACGAAAGCAACAATAGACTTACTTTATAGCCCATTTTATCAATCATCTCCTTCACTACATTATACATAGTTGGCCTAGCCTGTAACAGAAACAATAATTTCAATCTACACTAGACAATTACATGAAACGGCAACAAGTTTAAGATCTTAATAATGGAACATACGATCTGGACATTGCGTATAGCAGCCATAAGCAACACACTAGGCGTCTCCACTGTGACGAATAACACGTGAACACAGAACATTGTGTACAATTAATAAATGCTCGTTAAACATTAACGTAAATAAGATATATTTGAGGTAAAATGGACGTACAGACGATTATAGGAAGTAGAAGGCCTGTCCCATCTTCCATTTTCAGTACAATTGCAGGATGCGGAGCATAATCAGGCAAATGGCTACCTTGAGGATTGTTATGAGCACATTTCAAATGCTTTCCGTCCCTCATTTTAATTATAAAACCATCCGGGCCGCTCTTTACCTCAACTAACATACAAAAGAAAAAAAGAAATAAACAACAGAATCATATTTTACCAATAAAATAACTTCCGTAAATGGTAAAACTATTTGCGTTACTAACAATCGTACCGGCTTCAACCACACTGGAATTGACGTAATCTGAATCATTTTCATTGAAGCTTTCTGCCATGCTACCATTGCCATTTGAAGACGAACTGAAACTACAAGTCACAATTTTTGACCCATGTTGCTTGCGCACATGAATCTTCGGGCGGTTAATACCTTTAAATCCCCAGACTCCACTTCTTTGAATCTTGGTCTTCATTAAAGACCCCTCGATTGCAGGAACTGCATGAACCACACTTTGCTTCCCACAAACAGAGGGGCAAACAACTCGACCTTGCAAAGTACTCATTTCCCTGTTATGGTAAACAATCGACACACATAAACGCGTAGTCACGCATCTAACCAACAAAATCACGACTAAATTCTTGAAATATAGACTTGCCATCAAATGCAATCATTAAAACAATTATTACATAACAAGTTGACAGCAAACATGATCCAACAATCCAATGCATTGTTACACTTTATTAAAATTATCATGCAATATACATATGCTAGTTCAAATTCCAGTTTTTTTTTTTTTTTCTACAGGTGATTAAATCAAGAAAATTATATGGGTCAACAGGAAACACATCAGGGGCCTTAAGATCTGCATTTTTACATATGATTAACATAAAAAAAACATTTTTTTTTTAATCAGAGAAATAAACTATAGGTTTATGATGGTAAATCTGTCATTATGAAATATTTTCATTCAATGACTGCGAAAATTACATCAAGATATAGCGGGCAGTGGGCAACAATCTGTTATTTACTTCTGAAATTACTTATTCCCTAAAAGATTAAAAAAAAACTTTTTTTTTGCAAAATTTTAGAGTTACATAAACCAGAAAATCAATTCACAATAAAAAAATACAATCTTTATATTCAGATTTCATACAATCTTTCTATCTTAAATCAGATCAAAATATAAGCTAACACAAGAAACAATCATGAAACAATCTGAACAAAATATCATAATCATCAAGATCATATATGCATAGATACATCAAATAACAGATAAAGGGATTTCAATTACTTACCAGTGGATAAGTTGAAGTAACGCCAAATTTAAAAGGGTATTAGATTAATAATTGGAATTATTATTATTATGATGAAACTGGAAAATAATTTGGATAAAAAGGAAAGAGATAAGAGATTCTTTTTTTTTTTTCTGAAGATAGAGAAGCGGCAGCAGTGCGACTTTTAAGGGAGTTGTTGCTGTTTAGATTATTGTTTTTTTTTTTTTTGGATGTTATATATTTTTTTTGGGATGTTATATATATATATATATATATATATATATATATATATATATATATATAGGGTAATTATAAATTGCAAACCATGTTGAGATCAAGAAACCCAAAAAACCCCTACTCATGGCTATTATTGAGCCACGTATGTGACTTTGAAAATGATGTAAAGGTTATTTTCGGTATTTTTGTTTTGTTACTGTGGCCCTGACAAAAAATTGAAAAGTCTCACTCTCTCACTCCTTAAACTCTAGTATTGTAGACTATTTCTCTTTCTCTCTTTCCAAAAAACAAACATTTCATATACTCAAAAAGGCTCTCTCTCTTTTCAAGTTTCTCAGATCTTCTTTGAAAAATCAAAGACAAACCATGATGTTTAGATAGAAAAAGGTGGTGCGACAGTGGTGGTGAACGACAATGGTGACACTAGTGGATGACAATGGTGGTGCGGCTCGAAGTTTTTAGACAGAGAAACCATGATGTTTTAGAGAGAGAACGGGGGGGGGGGGGGGGGGGGGTCTTCGTTGACCCACCGTCACCATACCCACCCTCACTTCTAGATCTGTATGGCCCTCTTCTTCGGAACGTTTTTTACATATACATGATGCAAACTTCCAGATCTGGTTGTCGAGTCACTGGTTGTAGTTGGGTAGATATAGGAATATGTGTAAAGGATTTTTTTCTTTTAAAAACATTTTGTCTTGTTGTTTTTGTTGAAGTTACGTTGGTGATATTTTTTTTCTATCAAAGTTTTGTTTTTTATTTTAATTTAAAAGCATTTGATTATTAGAGCCAAAGGCTTCTCGATGAAGAAAGTGAAACGATGCTTAGAGAAGTGTAGATATTGCATGTGAGGCAAGAAAGATATATTAAGAGAAGTTGTTTTATTTTAAAACATATGTTTTGTTGTTTGGGTTATGATTTATCACATATTTTTGTGTTTTGGGTTATAATTAATCATATGTTTTTGTTGTTTGGCTTATAATTTATCTTATTTTTTCTTGTGGTTTGTAGCCATGGAGATCTGAAAATCTTGGGTTCAAAAAGATGAAGTTGGGTGTTTTGTTTTCCATATGTTTGTGTTATAAATACATATGTTTTTGTTTTCCATTTAAAAACATATGTTTCCATTAAAAGACGTATGTTTTTGGTGTTTTTGGGTTACAATTTACGATATGTTTTTTTTGTTTGAGTTATAATTTATCATATAGTACTAGTCTTACAACGAACAAAAACATACGATTTGGGTTTTTGAGGCTTGAAACATGTGTTACTCCAATGTACTACAAAAAAACATCTGTTGCCCAAGGCTTGAAACCTGGTAACATGAGTGTTTCAAAAAAATTAATTTATTTTTTAGATAAAACATAAATCTATGTTATCTATATTAATAAATAAAGTGGAGAGAGGAGAGAGGAGAGAGGAGAGAGAGAGGAGAGATGAGAGAGGAGAGAGGAGAGAGGAGAGAAGGCTTTAAAAATTCTGGACAATCTTACCCTTTTCATCCAAATAAGTATTCAAACTTTTTGATCAAAAGTAAGATGCAATCCTAACCCTTGATCAGTAAAATGGATGGTTAGATTAAGGGTTTCATGGGTTTTCTTAACTGGGGAGGGTTTTCAATTTATCCTTCCCCTATATATATATATATATATATATATATATATATATATATATATATATATATATATATATATATATATATATATATTGCAAAAGGATTAATCCTACATGTCATAATATTATGCAATCTCTTCTTTGAGAGATGCCACATAGGATGTGATGTAGCAACTCTAAACCAATTAAAAAAAAAAGAAATAAATATAATTTAACCTAATCTATTACAATCTTTAACTTAATCTATTAAATACCTAATCTACTAAATCTAAATATTAAACCTTTATTATTTTCTCTCTCGTGTTTCCTCCCATAACTTTTAAACGTTAATATCTTTTATATACGAGATGTTTTAAAGAAAAAAATTACACCAAATTAACGAGCATTTTATTATCTTTCCAACAAGTACCATAATGCTATATAAAAACGGAGAAAAAAATAACAATTTTTTGTAACCCGACAGGTATTGTGTCGGGTTTAGGATTAGTTTTAAAAAAATTGTGGGTTTGGGTCGGGTCTGGGATTAGGTGATACTCGACCCGATTACCCGAAACAACATACCCAAATACCCGAACTACATACCCGATCATATACCCATGAATTTTTTAACGCGTCACATAACCCTTAGACTAATGCGTTCGATATTTCAATAATTAACTTTTTTTTTTCTTATTTCATGTTAGTTCTTTTTAGAATGATCGATTACAAACTTCCGAATTCATTTGTAATGGCACTAGATTTATACCCCGGCGCAGAGATTCGTTTTTTTTTTATATTTGAATATGATATCTTATGGGAGAGTTTTGTTTAAAATAATAATAATAATAATAATATATTTTATTATGTTATATTAGATATTTCAGTCCGGGACGCTCCCGGGATAAAAACTAGTATAAAATATAAAATTTCGTCTTCAATGGAAAGTAATTTAGGAAATGACAATTAAGTCCCTTGACTATGAGCGTCTACAGTTAGGTTGGTCGACGTATATGATAGGTATGTCTAGTCTTCACGCTAGATGCGGGAAGGAAGGTTTACACACAAATGTTCTCTTTATTCACTCTTTTACAATTACTTCATTTCTTTGTTTGTGAATGTTTGCGGCCACGATATCATGCCCCCTAACTTTCTCCCAATTAAGTGTTTGTCGGTCAACAAACTCATATACTAGTTGAAAGGATTTTAGTGCTATAATGTCGTCTTCAATGGAAAGTAATTTTGAGAAATGAAACTTAAGTCCCTTGATTAAGAGAATCTACAATTGAGTCGGTCGACGTATGTGAGAAGTATTTACAGGCTTCACACTAGATACGGGAAGGAAGGTTCACATACGAGCTCTCTCTCTCTCTCTCCCTCTCTCTCTCTCATAGTTACTTTGTTTATTTATCTATGACCGTTTGTTGCCACTCACATCCCATTTCTTGTTCTTGTCATGTCTAAAAGACTACAACACTAGTAGACATCCATCACTCTCTTCCAACTACGCTTTCGTTGGTCAACAAACTCATGTATTACGAAGGTGCTTTGAATTTAAGTTTTATCCATGTATTATAGATGGAAGAAAAGATATGGCTTATTAAAGCTAAATATGCTTTTGCAACTAGTTAGATTTAGTACTATAATCAGTAGAGAAGTTTTTATACCTTTTATACTTGTTACACACGTCTACGAAAATACAATATTTTATCTATTATAGTTTATCTATTCATCATCATCATGATGATGATGAATAGATAAACTATAATAGATAAAATATTGTATTTTCGTAGAAGTCTCTTCTTTGTTTTCTAAAAGCATAGTTATGCATTTGGGTTTATTACAATACATGATATAGTTAGCAATATCATGATATCTTACAAGATAGTCTACAATATTCATAATTGATCATGAAAACAACTACCAAAAAGCATCAAAATATAGGCAAAAATAATGTGTTTGAATACCCAAAACGTTGCCAAGAACTTGAAATATTGCATCTTTAGGATGGTTAAATCATGAATCATATTATGATTAATATAACGAATTAATAGAAATCATGTACACTTGTTTCTGACATTAGTTATGATAATCACCTTTACGCTATCATGACGTCCTGAACTCATACTTGTTTATAAAATTCATAATTTTGTACCATATCAACAAATCAACCAAATAAGTCCCATGGTATCAAATGCTTATTTTTTATATTTTCAATTTTAGATCGATTTATTCAAAGAAATTCGTTCGCCTTCTTCATCAATTTACCTTTTAGTAATTTCAACTTTTGCTTAGCATTTGTGACTTATTCTCTAAGGAACCACCCACCATAAAATGTCAATTTCATTTAGTAAAAAGAAATATATATGAATCATATATGTGACGAAGATAAAAGACCTATATATTGTATATTTGTATATTACATTTTAACATATCTATGTCTTAACTAAGAAAAGTATGGACAAGGCCAATGAAAGTTATCTAGTATAATAGATTCTTTATATGTATATAAAAAAAACAAATTGACTTCAAACCTATTTTGTAGAGATATTAAGTATAGTTAATAGGTTTAGTTTAGTTAACAACGCTTAAAATTATTGACACATGTGACCATAAATTAGAATTGTGCATATTGGGTAACATTGTAACCATATGGAGTCAATAAGGGATCCCTATGCAATATTACAATACTTGGAGGAGTCTAAAATTCTTTTACAATTTTATCAATCTAGAATCTAGATGTTGTTGTCGTGGTTGTTAAGAGGGCATTTTCAACCAACAAAGAAATTAAAAGAATATAAAACCGGGACATGTGTTCATGAATTGTTCTAGTCAAGGTATAATTTACCAACAAGTAGGATTTTCCCGTGGGATGGGATAGTAATTCCCTTTCATTAAGTATCAGTTTGATTCATTACCGTATTGATTACCAACACTTGATATAGCAATAGAAAAAGAAAACTAAAACTAAAAAATAAGTCTCAAAAAGAATTTGTTTCGGCTAGTATCAATTCAATTATATAGTATCGGTACGGCACCAACAATCGCCATAAAAACTGAAAGAGAAAATTACACAAATAACGTATCAAAAGGACATCAATAAACGTTTTACAAATAACTTCATGGACCATGGATACATGTGCTTCAGGTACAATGTCTCCTCAATTTAATAAGTTTCCTCTATTTTTAATTCTTGCTTTATTCGTAATATTATTGTTGGTGATGGCAAAACCATTCAGGTTATATGACAGGGAGACATCACTCTTCCGCCACCCTTCCCTCCCTTCAAACTAAAAATGTCCTTATTGCCCCAAACCTTGTTAAAAATCCCATTTCTGTTTGTCAATCTACTACTGATAATCAACTATCTGTTGAATTTGACCCATAAGGTTTTACAGTGAAGGACCTTCAGACCAAGAAACATATCATACGGTGCAATAGCTCAGGGGGCCTTTACACATTCAGGCCATCCAACATCACTAATCTTTAGTCTGCTTCCACTTTTGTGGCTATATCTCAAGACACTTGTCATCAACTGCTTGACCACCCTGGCCTAGCCATTTATAAACTTTAAAAACTTATGAATTTATTAAGTGTGGTTCTTTACATAATAAAGTTTGTTCATTTGTATTTTTAGCAAACATACTCGTCTTCCTTTTGCTAATTCAATTACAAGTACTTTTATGCTATTTGATCTTGTTCATAGTGATATTTGGACGTCCCCAATTATTAGCAATGGCGGCACCATTATTACGTATTGTTTTTTAGATGATTACAACAAATTTTTATGGACCTACCCCATCTCTCACAAATCTGATGTCTTCTCCATGTTTACCAAATTTACCACCTTTGTCCACACATATTTGGTCATAGAATAAAACAATTACAATGCGATAATGGTCGAGAATATTCAAACCATCATTTTCACCAATTTTGTGGCCAACATGGCATGCACTTTCAGTCCTCCTACCCTCACACCTCCTCACAGAACGGGAAAGCCAAAAGAAAAATCCGCACCATACACAACCGTATGAGAGCCATTCTTGGCCACTCCTCGATGCCCACCACCTATTGGCATCATGCCCTTGAAACCGCAACATACCTTCTAAACATCATACCTAGTAAAACTCATAATTTTCAAACCCCTACCAACGCCTTTATCACTGCCTCCCTTCCTATGATCACCTTAGGGTGTTCGGTTGCCTTTGTTACCCACTCATCCCCCATACAACTATACACAAACAAGAATTTCGGTCCACCCCGTGTGTCTTTCTTGTGTACCCACCAAATCACCGTGGTTACAAATGCCTTGACCTACAAACTAAAAAGATCATCATCAACCGACAGGCCTTGTTTAATGAAACCATATTTCCATTCACCAATAAACACAAACCCACCTTACAAGATTACTCATTTCTTGATGACTAAATCCATCCTTACCACCGATTAAATACAAACCCAAAACACACCCCACCCACTGATTCCTACCCACATACGGCCCAATCTCCAACAAGCCCACAACCGGCCCACACACACTCTCCACCACATACTTCACCCACCCCAGCCCAAACAACCACCCCATCGGCCTCAACCCCTCACACCCCATTGGCCTCAACTCCCACACCCAATCAACCCCGTCCCAACATTCACCCAACCTGTCCATCCAACACAATCCGACTCCCATACCAACCTCATCCACTAACCATAACCCGATACCTCAACCTCCCCCACACCACCCACACGTACTATACGCTCCCGAGCTATGTTCGACATTCCTAAACCAAAATAAAATTTCAACTTTCACACCTCAACCATGTCACCCATCCCTAGAAATCCCAAATATGCCCTGTCTAATCTAGATTGGTATAATGCTATGACTAATGAGTTTAATGCCTTAATTTAAAAAAAGACTTGGAAACTTGTCCTGAGACAACCTCATATGCATGTTATACGTAGTATGTGGCTATTTCATCACAAATACAAGCTAGATGGCACTTTGGAACGATACAAGACTCGTTTGGTTTGGTTTGCGATAGACGTAATCAGGAAATAGGTGTCGATTGTGGGGGGGGGGGGGAACCTTTAGTCCTATGGTCAAACCTGCCACCATTCGGAGTGTCTTATCTTTAGCCTTGTCTCAGGCATGGCTCATTCATCAGTTGGATGTAACAAACGCCATTCTTCATGGGAACCTCACTGAAACAATATACATGTACCAACTAATGGGGTTCCGCCACAGGGATTTTTCGGATCATATTTGTCTTCTACAAAAGTCTCTCTATGGTCTCAAATAGGCACCGCGTGCACGGGACCAGCGTTTTACCAATTTTGTCATCTCTATTGGGTTCATTCAGAGTCGATGTGACAATTCTTTCTTCACATACCACCACGGGGGTGACATCGCTTACCTTCTTATTTATGTTGACGACATAATTCTCACCACTTCTTCTGACAAGCTTCGGTTACATCTCATGTCCAGCCTTACGACTGCGTTCGCTATGAAAGATCTTGGGCCTCTTAGCTATTTTTTGGGGATTAATGTCCCTCACATTGGTAACACCATGTTCTTGTCTCAACATTCTTATGCTCTGGATATTATCAATTGCGCAGGTATGCAGTCTTGCAATCTAGTTGCAACTCCAGTTGACACGAAACCGAAGCTTAGTGCCACTTCTGGTGCCGCGTTTGATAACTTGACTCTATACCGCAGCTTAGCAGGTGCTCTTCAGTATCTCACTTTCACCAGACCGGATATTATTTATGCTATCTAGCAGGTTTGTATTCATATTCACGACCCGAATATTGATCATTGGGATGCCCTAAAGCGTATTCTCAGATACATTCAAGGAACTTCTACTTACGGGCTCACTCTCTCTACTTGTGCTACTACTCTTCGAGCCTACATAGACGCCGATTGGGCAGGATACTCGGACACACTTGGCATCAACTGCTTGGTCACCATGGCCTAGCCATTTTACAAACTTTAAAAACTTATGAATTTATTAAGTGTGGTTCTTTACAAAATAAAGTTTGTTCATTTGTATTTTTAACAAACATACTCGTCTTCCTTTTGCTAATTTAATTACAAGTACTTTTATGACATTTGATGTTGTTCATAGTGATGTTTGGGCGTCCCCAATTATTAGCAATGGCGGCAACACTATTACGTATTGTTGTTTAGATGACTACAACAACTTTTTATGGACCTACCCCATCTCTCACAAATCTGATGTCTTCTCCATGTTTACCAAATTTACCGCATTTGTCCACACACAATTTGGTCATAGAATAAAACAATTACAATGCGATAATGGTCGAGAATATGCAAACCATCACTTTCACCAATTTTGTGGCCAACATGGCATGCACTTTCAGTTCTCCGGCATGCACTTTCAGTTCTCCTACCCTCACACCTCCCCACAGAACGAGAAAGCCAAAAGAAAAATCCGCACCATAAACAACCTTATGAGAGCCATTCTTGGCCACTCCTCGATGCCCACCACCTATTGGCACCATGCCCTTGAAACCTCAACATACCTTCTAAACATCATACCTAGTAAAACTCATAAATTTCAAACCCCTACCAACGCCTTTATCACTGCCTCCCTTCCTATGATCACCTTAGGGTGTTCGGTTACCTTTGTTACCCACTCATCCCCCCATACAACTATACACAAACAAGAATTTCGGTCCACCCCGTGTGTCTTTCTTGGGTACCCACCAAATCACCGTGGTTACAAATGCCTTGACCTACAAACTAAAAAGATCATCATCAACCGACAGGTCTTGTTTGATGAAACCATCTTTCCATTCGCCAACAAACGCAAACCCACCTTACAAGATTACTCCTTTCTTGATGACTAAATCCATCCTTACCACCGATTAAATACAAACCCAAAACACACCCCACCCACTGATCCCTACCCACATACGGCCCAATCTCCAACAAGCCCACAACCGGCCCACACACACTCTCCACCACATACTTCACCCCCAAAAAATCACCCCATCGGCCTCAACCCCTCACACCCCATTCGCCTCAACTACCCACACCCAATCAACCCCGGCCCAACACTCGCCCAACCCGACCATCCAACACACTCCGACTCCCATATCGCCCTCATCCACTAACCACAACCCGATACCTCAACCCCCCTACTCCACCCACGTGTACTATACGCACCCGAGCTATGTTCGACATTCCTAAACCAAAATAAATTTTCAACCTTCACGCCTCAACCATGTCACCCATCCCTAGAAATCCCAAAGATGCCATGTCTAATCTAGATTGGTATAATGCTATGACTAATGAGTTTAATGCCTTAATTTAAAAAAGACTTGGAAACTTGTCCCGAGACAACCTCATATGCATGTTATATGTAGTATGTGGCTATTTCATCACAAATACAAGCTAGGTGGCACTTTGGAATGGTATAAGACTCGTTTGGTTTGGTTTGTGATAGACGTAATCAGGAAAAAGGTGTCGATTGTAGGGGGAAACCTTTAGTCCTATGGTCAAACCTGCCACCATTCGGACTGTCTTATCTCTAGCCTTGTCTTAGGCATGGGTCATTCATCAGTTTGATGTAACAAACGCCTTTCTTCATGGAAACCTCACTGAGACAATATACATGTACCAACAAATGGGATTCCGACACATGGTTTTTTCAGATCATGTTTGTCTTCTACAAAAGTCTCTATATGGTCTCAAATAGGCACCGTGTGCATGGGACCAACGTTTTACCGATTTTGTCATCTCTATTGGGTTCATTCAGAGTCGATGTGACAATTCTTTCTTCACATACCACCACGGGGGTGATATCGCTTAACTTCTTATTTTTAACAACCGGCAAAAATAAGGTAAATCCGTACTTATTAATTAATGTGTAATTAACGTAATTAAGTGCAAATTCGTGTTAATTGCTTAACTGAGGCCTTAGAGAATAGTAAATTCCCCATAAGCTGCATAGGAATGCAGTCGTTTAATGGTGAAGCATGATAGGATCATGTGCGAATAAACTTATCCGGTTTGGACATTGGTGATTACCCGGTAGAAATTAAATAAACGAAAAGGATCCCGGACACCCAGGATATAAAATAAAGGGTATTTTCACGAAATATAATGTGTTTTGGAAATCTAAAACCATAAGTGAAAACTTTACATACAAATCTCCCGGTAATGAATAAAGTGCGCGTACCGCACCCGATACGCGTATAACTTATAATTTCACCCAACAAGAGCCTAATTAACCAATCAACACATAAACTAGGCTATGTTTAAGGGTTATTAGAGGCACTTATAATGTCCGAATAACACGTGATCAAAATCCGAATAATACCCGAACGACACCCGAACGTTAAAGGATGAAACTTAACATATTGTTTGGCAAATATTTTGTGTTGTGGACCCCACTAAACCCACCCCAAGAACCGGCCATTCCCCATCCATACTCATAATCTCATTTTCTTGTACTACAAATCTAAGTAAATCATGCAAGGTATGGAGAAATCTTGAGGTGATATTATATGTGATCATTGAGTACTTGAGAATTTACAAAATCCATCCTTTGCTCTTGAAAAACCCACAGCCAAAACACCCAAGAGACAATCCATCTAAGATTCACTAGTACAAAGAAAGCCTTGATTTAAGGAGATTGAATCCACACTAGATTATATATGATATTATGGTGTCCTTCCAAGATCACAATATCTTCCATTTCCTTAGGAAACTCACGGCCAAACACCCTCTCTAAAATCCTCCCAAGATTCATTTGGTACACTACTTCCATGTTTCAAGGGATTTTAAATCTAAGATAGATTACATATGATCTTTGGAAGATCATGAAGGATTATAAAGGGGCCATGTGCGATTATACTTGATCAAACAAAGCAAAACTTCTCTTTTTCCTTCTTGTTAGCCGTGGATTTGCAAGGGCAACCACACATCTTCTTTCAAGTTCAAACACTTCAAAGTCACTCATAAATATCCATCTTCCAAACCCCCATTGTGTGTTTCAAGCTTGGAGCTTAACCGCATAGGAAGAACACACTAAACTCCATCAAAACCAAGCATTGTTAGCTTCCCTAGCCTTGTGCTAGTTGTAAGGATTCTTGGTCTTGTTTTGTCTTTAAAAGTTTATGTTTAATAGCTTGAAGCAAGTTGTACAAAGGGTTAACTTGAATAAGCTTTTCATAATAAAACATATGATTTTAAAGACTAAAATGGTGTTAAGATAGTGTGTATAGGCCGAAAATTGGTGATGGATGTGAAGTTTTCTTGTAGTTTTTTTATAAAGTTCATGAATACTTAAAGAAAATGGTGATTTAAATATAACTTGTTATTAGAACTTGAATGAACTTAAAAATGGTTTTAATCATCTTAACATAAGCATAAAAGACTTGTTATAATGTTGCTTTTGTTAGAAAATAAGTTATACAAAATTTACATTATCCAAGTCTACAAACTTGAAAAATATAATTTGGACATGTTGGGCAAAATACACTAATTACACTTATTAGTAGCCTTAATGAGATGATATAAGACTATTAAAAGTATTGAAACATGAAAACAAACTAACATGACAAAAATGATCCATTAAAGTCTACTAGTTTAGTTAATCTTGAAAGATAGAATGGAAAAATGTAACTTTTATAAGTTAAAGGACTATTTTAGTAACTTTAAAAGTTGAGGGACTTAAAATGATATTTTTAGAAACTTGTGTCTAAAAATATAACTATGGAAAGTTTGGTGTCAAAAGTGTAAATAATAATTTTTCAAGGTAGATTTGGTAAATACTAGCAAGTATACACATGTATCTTGTATAAAAGTGTATTTTTATAAAATGGAGTTTTATAAAAATACAGATTTTTCTAACATATAGGTATATATAAAAACAAAGGTTTTTATGAATGTTAGACAAATTAAAAACTTGGAAGAACTTATATAAAAATGAACACTTTTATATAAATGAGAATATAAAAGTGTTGGAGCATTTTTATACATAAGTTACCAAGTCTTGTGTTAAAAATACAAAAGTATTTATAAAACTTCCAAGTAATATATGTAGAAATTTAAAAAGGTGAATAAATTTCTAGAATACACATATTGAGAAACTTGGAAAAAATTAACTATATATATATATATATAGGTTAAGTAATCGGATTTGGACGTGTTAACGAACTAAGACGTAAAAACGGACGAACGAGAAAAATATCATTACGTCAAATGAAAAGATGAGTATAAATATATTTTAAGGACTTAAAATATATAATTTAGGTGAAAAATACATAACACCTTCCTAAGTGTTGGATAATATTCGTGGGAGAAAAATAACGTAAATAATCTAACGATTAAACGTCAAACAAGTGTATGGACTTAACAATGAATATATATATATATATATATATATATATATATATATATATATATTCGACGCGACGAAATCCTAGTATATTTATTTAATGGGAAAGTAAATATACAGGGAGGTAAGTCGAGTCGAGTGAAGAAAACAATATATATATATATATATATATATAGTGTAAGTATATAGAGAAAACCCATTTTAGAGTGAAAACTGTGGAAACTCTAACTTCCCGATGTTTTTTTTTTTTTTGAAAATTTTAGGGCATGTAATATACATGATTCTAAGCATTTTGAGCCAAAAAAACCAAAAAAGCGCCGAGCGGTTTTTTAAAAAAAAAAAAAAAACCGTTTCTGGGTAACACATGTTACAGAAATAACATGTGTAATTTTCGTGTAACATGTGTTACCCGAAAACTTTATTTTTTTTTAAAAAAAAACCGCTCGGCGCTTTTTTGGTTTTTTTGGCTCAAAATGCTTAGAATTATGTATACTACATGCCTTAAAATTTTCAGGCCCTAAAATGTTTGGGAAGTTAGAGTTTCCACGGTTTTCACTTTAAGAATGGGTTTTCATAATATCCTTCCCCCTATATATATATATATATATATATATATATAAATACACCAAATCAATGAGATCCTAGTATATTTACTTAATGGGAAAGTAAATATGCGGTAAAGTGAGTCAAGTCGAGCGTTAGAAATATTATATCGAACGACATGATCTTAAGTATAATTATTTAATGGGAAAATAATTATGCGTTAAGTGAAGTTGAGTCTAGGATAATATTGTACAAGTTAAGAAATATTAATGAAAATATAAGTAACTTGTAAAAAGGGTAATCCATCACCAATGGACCTAGGATACACGTTTAATTAAACGGGGAATTGGATTAAATCGTGGTTTGGGAGTTGGGCGTACAACTTGCCGAAACACACGCACTATAGGTGTAGTGACTTACACGTCTAGGACGTTTGTAGGTGTTGACCTCGAACAACCTATTCTCCACTCAGGCTTGTGCACTTGCTAATGTGAGTTTCACGGCCACATTTTAAACTATTTTACGTTTTTCGGGGGAAAGATATGTTAGGGAAAATGTGTGACAGGATAATTACTTGAGTAGTGATCGCCACTCGGGGTTGAGTCCTCTCTTCTGTAACCATTAATTCAGGGAAATGAAACCGAAGGAATATTTGGATAGTACTATTGGTACCTGACAAGGCCCATCCCTAATCGATAGCCTCAATTATGCATCGGCGTATGCCAGGGGTGCACATATTCTGAAATTAATTCGTTGGATACTGAGAAACGACTTGGAGCGGGCCATTATTATTAGTCTTGGTTTGGTTATGGGCTTAAGTAGATTGTAGGAATTTGCAACTCCTATAATAGTCACAACATGTGTTATTTCCCAAACGTAAAGTTTTGGAAACTAAAAACCTGTGAACTCACCAATATTTATATATTGACGATTTTTAACACATCTTTCAGGTAATTGAAGGATGAAGGATGGCATGGCTAGTTGGGTCGGGGGATCTCACACTCTTACGTCAGATGTTTTGGGGAGGGGTTTCGCTATTATTTCCCAAGTGTTGGGATATATTTGGGAAACCTCCTTTAATGTATTAAAACAATTTGGTTTTTGGTTATGTAAACTTAAAACTTGGTATCGACGTATTAATAAATGATCCCTTTTGCTTAATTACTTGTAGTTTGTGTTAATCTTGATTTTATACCATTGAACCGTCGCGCCACGTGTTTCCGCCATTGGCGTGGTGTGACAGAAGTGGTATCAGAGCCAAGGTTATAGCGAACTAGTATTTTTGAAAACCTAGACTATAACCGGATTTGGTTCAAAGGATAAAGTTTTCTAAAATATAAAACGCAACAAAGTAATTTTTCCAAAAGAAAGGAACATTGTATATGGGGAGATTCCGACCAAGCTAGCCATGGGTGTCAATATATGTTACGTTAGCATTAGAAGTTAGGAAGGTTGTGCTAGATATACGCCTAAACTTTCTAATTGATAATTCATATATATTCGTACGGTTCTTTTTGCCAGGAGATGTATGCTGAGAGTAGTGCAGTACCTGAGTCCAGCTTCGATAGTAGCATCCAGATCGTCGACGCTCCACCAGCCGAGCCCGTCGAGATTATAGAACTCGATCCTGAGGTAGAGCCCATGGAGGTTGAGGCCGCCGCGGAGGACGCGGGTGGCGAGGGTACAAAGGAGATGGACGCCAGCGAGGATGAGGAGGAGGAACCATCCATGGATGAGTCCGACTCCGACTCGATCACATCCCCGGCCGCCGCTGCCGGCGAGCCACTTGTCGATGCACCACATGCTGACCTGCCCGTGGTCCCACCCCCAGTAGCTCCCCTACCACCACACCCCATCCCAGCCGTTAGGGACTTCCTCGTAGGATGTGGAGGCCCTTTGCCCCAGCCCCAGCCCGGTCTGAGACTGTAGAGTCGCCCTTTGACCCCCAGGCCCCCATTGACCATCCTCCTGTCTACCCCCAAGTCATCCAGGTCCCAATGGGTAGGGCCTTGGTACCCTTAGTTGGAGGTTTCTACGCTGGGCTTTTGGAGCCCAAGCACCCCGAGGTTCACACGGACCTCAAGGAGTCGGTAGCATCAGTGAGACCTACCATCGTTGGACCTATCTCCATCTGGTACCCGACCCCACCACCCCCGAGCTGTCTTAGGATTATCGGCTCCTGCCGCTGAGCCTGCACCTATCCCACCCCCGGACCATGAAGAGCCTGCTGCTCCAGTTCCTGAGGCTGCACCGCTGAGCCACTAGTCGATGCACCACATGCTGACCTGCCCGTGGTCCCACCCCCAGTAGCTCCCCTACCACCACACCCCATCCCAGCCGTTAGGGACTTCCTCGTAGGATGTGGAGGCCCTTTGCCCCCAGCCCCAGCCTGGTCTGAGACTGTAGAGTCGCCCTTTGACCCCCAGGCCCCCATTGACCATCCTCCTGTCTACCCCCAAGTCATCCAGGTCCCATTGGGTAGGGCCTTGGTACCCTTAGTTGGAGGTTTCTATGCTGGGCTTTTGGAGCCCAAGCACCCCGAGGTTCACACGGACCTCAAGGAGTCGGTAGCATCAGTGAGACCTACCATCGTTGGACCTATCTCCATCTGGTACCCGACCCTACCACCCCCGAGCTGTCTTAGGATTATCGGCTCCTGCCGTTGAGCCTGCACCTATCCCACCCCCAGACCATGAAGAGCCTGCTGCTCCAGTTCCTGAGGCTGCACCAGCTACACCATCAGCCCCTCTCACCCTCCCCGAGCCATCGCCCCACGATGTTCCGACGTCTGCCGGGCACGTGTTAGAGGGTAGCTCTACTCGCAGCTCTGAGCTGCGTAGAGCAGGCATGACGGCTTACATCACGGCCAGTCCTGCTATGCCCACCGTGGTTGTGTCCACCCCAGAGTGGGCGATCACCCCACAGCCTCTCATCGCTCCACTTGCCGAGCCTATGTTCCTATCCACAGCACCTATGGTCCCACCCATCCCCACTCTACCTATGCTACCACCAGTCCTCACTATGCCCATGACCCTGCCATCTGCACCGTACACTTGGGGTGCAGGAGACCCATACCTGATGTCGCCCTCTTTCGCCCCTAAGCTGATGGGCTTTCATTAGCCATTTGCACCTCTACCACTCCTCATACCGGACATAGTCAGCCCCTCACAGCCGACGTACCCTGAAATGCATGGGCCGTCGCAGCCCTTTGGGATGGCCCCACTACCTGGGCCTGCCTTGACCACCCTTATCACTCTGGAGAGCGATTCCCATATATTAGTGGACACGGTGCAGCGCACCGTTACGCACGTGGATCAGCAGGCATGTATCATGTGGGCGAGGATTATAGATGCCAGGGATGCGCTGGCACACTATGCGGAGGAGTTGCTGAGCATGGATGCCATGTGTGGCATCACCGGTGAGAGTCACTTTGCTCACCGACAGTTCTTATATGACCGTATCATGGCCATAAGCATGGCCATTAGTATTAGCGCGCCCCAGTACCAGTACCCGCTACCTCCACCCAGTGACGCGATTGCTACAGGGATACCACGACGATGGTATAACATCAGGCAGGATGTAGTGATAGCTTTTCTTTTGCGTTTTACCCATCCTGGCGGGTTGTGCCAGTATGTAGTATGATCTTTTGGTTGTATTTCAAAAACGATGTAAGTGGGACGATGTTACCCACCATTTTTGTTATTAAGAAACAAATGATGTACTCGTTGTTGGAATTAATGAAAAATCATGTTATAGTTATGGTAAAATATGTTGTTATTACATTATGCATCTTGTGATTGTCTGTGGCTATTATTCATTCGTTATTGTGTGGATTGTGGTTTGTATTGTGATGTCATGTTGTCGACTATGTTCATGTGATGTGTTGTTATTTATGCGTTGTGTGTGACAATATTTGTATAAATATTCGTCGAATTAACCTTTGATACTTATTATTGAAGTATAATGGCACCGGCTACGCGAAGTAACACCGGCAATGACGGATTGCCCACGATGTGACACCCGGCAAATTCTGGTTAACAACGTTGTCTAGATGAAAGTCTACCTTAGCGAGTCACGCGTATATTGTACTTAACTGGGTTAGTTAAGTCGGGTTATAGTTCGGGAACTATTGGTTTAGTCTAGAGGATCATTGGATGTTGGTCTAGAGGTTCATTAGATGTCGGTCCTTAACCAAGTGTACAAACGGTGACGATCGGTAGGATCGTCAGGGCATACGGAACATACGAGTCTCGAGTCCCGGGAATTGGTGAACGAGTGTGAATATGTGTATTTACTTGTGTTATGTGTTTACAATCATTATGTGACTTGTCGGTACATCAATATGTGTTAACATATGTTAAAACGGGGTTCATGTGGTGTGACTGGGGATCATGTGGTGTGACTGGGGATCATGTGGTGCGACTGGGACTGATCGCATGACTGTTCATGCGATTAGGCCCCGATCGCATGACTGTTCATGCGATTAGGCCCCGATCGCATGAACTTACATGCGATTAGGCTTCCTGATCGCGTGTAAAGCTGCATAATCGCATGTTACGTGCTGGACGACTAAAAACGACTATAAATACCATACTTGACCTCATAAACTTCATTATACAAACCCTAGTCGTCCCATAACCCGCCCCAACACATAAACAACCTCTGGAAGGCGATTTTTGATCAAAACACAAGGTTTCAAGCTTGAATCATCATTCTTTCATAATCCCAAGGTTTGGTTTTCATCCACAAATCTTTATAAACGTTTTTAATCAATCCCTAATGGTCCAGACCTGTTCTTAAACGAAAAAGCTTTCTGAAAATCATTAATAAGGGTTGTTAATCGGATTATAACTAATATACATGCGTTATGGGTGTGTATGATTAGAAAGCTAGGATTTTTATGATTCATGATGATTGATTGATATGTTATTTGGTTAGATCAGAATTGATATTGATAGTATGATGATAGGAATCTGAGTAATTGATTATTAGGGTTATTGTTATGCATGTTAGTATGATGATTGCATGCTATGTGTATGGTGTTTGGATTACTTGGTTGCATGCAGGACTGATTATACGAGGTTAAACGAAGGATTTTGGTTGAAACATGTTTAGGATAGTGTTTGGGATGATATTGGGTAGTTACACACGTTCTGGATCTGATTTGGAGCGTTAAACGCGCGAAAAACTGGAACAGCAAGGTTACAGGCGATTAGGATTCCTAATCGCCACTTTTACATGCGATCAGCCCCAAATCGCATGAGTTTACATGCGATCAGCCCCAAATCGCATGAGCCTTCATGCGATCAGCCCTGATCACGTGAACTTACATGCAATCAGCCCTGATCACGTGAACTTACATGCAATCAGCCCTGATCACGTGAACTTACATGCAATCAGCCCTGATCACGTGAACTTATATGCAATCAGCCCTAATCACATGAACTTATATGCAATCGGTCCTAATTGCTAGTTTACGTTTCCTAATCGCGTGTACTACTATTGTAAGTGTAACTTAGCATTCCGAGACCCGATTTGACATATAGTAACATGCTAGGAACCTCGTAACATATATGGTAACTTAGTAACATATGTTTGGATGTAATTCGGTGATACGTGAACTATGTGCTATAACTTGTTGTGCGTTAACGTACGTTAAGTGTGATTGCATTATTGACTGTTTAAGAGCGTAAGCATAACACGGGGAGTCTCGGGTCACCAATGGGATGTCGGGTCTTGTACTTTGGGTCAGTTAAACAGTCACGGTGTTTTCAAACAAACTTGGTTATGGTCTGGACATCTAGGGACTAATTAACCTGCGGGTTATTAGTCTAAGTACTTGCAACTGTCATATGTTAGGTCGCCGCTTACGGGACTAGCATAGCAGCTGGGTTTACTCGGGTTAAGGAGTAACGCAACTTAAGGTGAGTTTACGGCCCCTCTTTTAAACTGGTTTTATACTTTCGGGGGAGAAAACATGTGTTAAAACGATTATTTGGTAACTACTGTCATACTATGGGTTTCTATTGTGTACTACACGATCTTTGGAAGTCCCGGGGGGAACCATGAATGTGCGGGTTTGCACAACGGGGAAATGTGAATAGCGCTATTGGGAGTGACCAACCCCGCTCGTCGACTTGGAGGGTCGGCGGGTGCATATTGTCTCAAACAGGAACAACAGGAACAACAGGAACTACATCGGGCATACTTTTGGTATTCGCGTTAGTAATGGTTTTCCAATCGTGGTAGTAACAAAACGTACGCCTAGCTAGCGTATACTGGTTTTCGATTTATTATAGTATGGACAGGTGGACTTGGTACTTGGATACAAAACCTGTAAACTCACCAGCATTTTTGTGCTGACGTAAACTTTTACATGTTTTCTCAGGTCGCTAAGGTAGCACGACTGGACTAGGGCGCACGCGTCTGCACGGCGTCTTATTAGGGTTGCATGGTCTTTTGAACGTTGAACTATTATTTCATTGTTGAGATACTGTTTTTGAATAAGCTTCCGCTGTAAACGGGATTTTAAACTATGTTTTGAAATTGCATTTGTATTCATTTAGACTTGTTTATTGTGATCGTTGGTTTGGATCCTGGTTTGTCATGCGCCTCGCGGTAAAACTCCGCAAGTGGATTTTGAGGGTGTGACAGATTGGTATCAGAGCCAATGGTTATAGTGAACTAGAACTGCATGTAGAGTCTAGTCTATAGCCGAGTCGCACACACTAGACGATCACATGGTACTAAACGTTATAGTGGTTTACGTATGGTCTTGTCGGGGTGTCCCTAAATCATTGGTCTTTCTACGTTACATCATCCGTTCTATCTTAGGTTGGGTTACTTGTTTTCTAGGCAGTGTGGTCTATTGGGGTAACTCGTGAGCTCTTGAGATTTGTCCAAGGGTCGGACATCTCCCTTTCGCACTCCAATAGAAATACTTGTCATAAACTACCGTGGTATTACGGTGTAGCTAAGAGTCTATGTTCGGTGATTTGAACTTTGAACTAGGAGAACACTTGGAGGACCATGTAGAGCGTTTTATCATTTTGGGTGCACACAAAATCATAAAACGAAATGCATGGAAGCCCTAGTGAGCTCTGGGTTTGAGGGGATAGTCCTGGATTGGATCTAGCTTTGATCTTGTGAACATTAGTGGTTATCTTTAACTGCGAAACTAAATTTTCTCGTTCTTTCTGCCAGAATCATGTCTGGAGTGCGTGGAGGACGTGGAGGTGGTCGCAATGGTGGACGTGGTGGTGGTCGCGGTGGTGCTGGTAGACGTGGTGGAGGTATTAACCTATCACAAGCTGATCTAAACAACTTGCTCCAAGCTGCCTTTCAGTTAGGGCACAACGGTGGTGGTAAGTTGTTTTATCCATTTTCTTTGCCTCATTGGTGAACCTTGTTTACGTTATTCGTGGTTTCTCATACGTTTCATTTCAGGTGGTCCTGTTGACCCACCCCCACCCATGTGCACCTACAAGATGTTTCGGGACTGTAAGCCCCAGGAATTCTCTGGCACTGAGGGTGCGGTGAGCTTGCTTAGGTGGTTGGAGAAAGTGGAGTCGGTATTTCTGATGTGTAACTGTCTCCCAGAAGATCGGGTAAAGTATTCTGCTGCGTTATTTCAGGACGTGGCATTGACTTGGTGGAATGGCATCACCCAGAACATGGGTATTGGGGAGGCATATGCTATGCCATGGGAGAATTTTGTGCAGTTGCTGAAGCGTGAGTATTGTCCGAGGGAGGAGGTACAGAAACTGGAGCATGAGGTGTGGAACCTCAAGATGACTGGGTCGGAAATTGAGAAGTATACTGTGAGGCGGAATGAGTTGGCAGTGTTGTGTCCCGATCTGCACGTGCCAGAATATCGTAGGATTGAACACTATGTCTCAGGGTTAGTACCGGAAATTGCAGGGTTAGTGGCTGCTGGAAATCATCCTACGTATGCAGAGGTAGTTCGATCGGCCCATAGGATGACCAACTTAAAAGTGAATGAGGGGATTTTGCCTGCGAAGGGTTCAACAGTTAAGGCCCCAGAGAACAACAAGTGCAAGTGGGAAAACGACGGGAAAGGATCTGGGTCTGCACAGCAGGGTAAAAGGTTTGATAATGGGGGTTCATCTTCTTCGGGTAACAAGCAGGGTGGTTATGCGGGAAAATTGCCCAAATGCAACAAGTGTGGACGCCATCATCAAGGGAACTGCGACAGTAACCGTTGCCACCGCTGCCAGCGAACAGGCCACTATGCTAAAGATTGTCGGGCTACACTTCCATCAACTCAGGCTCCGACTAACAGCTCAGCTCCGACTACTCAGGGGACTACAGGGAAACAAGGATGCTACAACTGTGGTGACACTGGGCATTACAAGAAGGATTGCCAAAAACTGAAGCAGGGTGGGAACAACGGGAATGGGAACAACGGGGGCGGCAGCAGAAATGCACGTGCCTTCGTCATTGGAGCCGCTGAGGCTAGACAGGACCCTGACACAGTCACTGGTACGTTTCTTCTCAATAATCGTTCTGTTAGCGTGTTATTTGATTCTGGTGCCGACAAGAGTTTTGTATCCATGGATGTTAGTCGACTGCTAGATGTAGTACCCGTACCATTAGAGACCAAGTATATTATTGAGTTAGCTGATGGTAAAACGATTGAAGCTACTAGCGTTCTTCGGGAGTGTCAATTAGAGTTGTCGGGTTTATCGTTCCCCATCGACCTTATGCCGGTACCTTTGGGTAGTTTTGACGTTGTGGTAGGAATGGATTGGTTATCTTTGTATCGCGCGGAGATTGTCTGTTACGATAAGGTTATTCGGATTCCTCTCCCTGATGGAGAATTCCTTTCTGTGTACGGTATCAAGGGTGGTGTTCCGCTAAACATCATCTCTAGTATGAAAGCCCTTAAGTGTCTTCGAAAGGGTTATCCAGCTGTTTTGGCGCTTTTATCTGTTTCCTCTGTTGATGAGAAGAAGATCGACGACATTCCAGTGGTACGCGAGTTTCCTGATGTTTTTCCCGATGATTTATCTGGTCTTCCTCCTCATCGTCAAGTTGAGTTCGGTATTGATCTTGTACCAGGGGCTGCTCCAATTGCTCGGGCCCCCTACCGTCTTGCACCTCCCGAGATGCAGGAATTGTCTAGTCAATTACAGGAACTCTTGGACAAGGGTTTCATCCGGCCAAGTTCTTCCCCTTGGGGAGCCCCGATTTTATTTGTTAAGAAGAAGGATGGAAGTTTCCGATTGTGTGTGGACTACAGAGAACTGAACAAATTGACCGTCAAGAACCGTTATCCTCTTCCACGTATTGATGATCTATTCGACCAGCTTCAGGGTTCTAGTTATTATTCCAAGATCGATTTGAGGTCCGGTTATCACCAGCTGCGCGTCAGGGAGGCTGACGTTGCAAAGACTGCTTTTCGAACACGTTATGGCCATTTCGAATTTTTGGTCATGCCTTTCGGTCTCACGAACGCACCGGCGGTTTTCATGGACTTGATGAACCGCGTCTATAAACCATATCTGGACAAATTCGTCATTGTATTTATTGATGACATTCTGATCTACTCCAAGAACGAGACCGAACACGGGGAACATCTGCGGTTAGTTTTGGAACTCTTGCGACGGGAACAACTTTACGCCAAGTTCTCAAAGTGTGACTTTTGGTTACGCGAAGTTCAATTCCTAGGACATGTGGTTAATGAACTAGGAATTCATGTCGATCCAGCTAAAATCGAAGCGATCAAGGACTGGGGAGCACCAAAGACGCCAACTGAGGTGCGGCAATTCCTAGGCCTTGCGGGCTACTACCGACGTTTTATTCAGGGTTTCTCGAAGATCGCTCAACCCCTCACCACTCTCACTCAGAAGGATAGAAAATTTGACTGGGGTGAACCACAAGAGTCAGCGTTTGAAGAACTGAAGTCTAAACTGTGTTCTGCTCCTATTTTGTCTTTACCTGAGGGTCCTGATGATTTCGTTGTCTACTGTGATGCTTCTATTCATGGTCTCGGTTGCGTGTTGATGCAACGTGAGAAAGTGATCGCGTATGCTTCTCGTCAACTCAAGGTGCACGAGAAGAACTACACCACCCATGACTTGGAGTTGGGTGCCGTGATATTCGCGTTGAAAATTTGGAGACACTACTTGTACGGTACCAAATGCACCATCTACACCGATCACAAGAGTCTCCAACACATTTTCGACCAACAACACTTGAACATACGGCAGCGTCGTTGGATTGAACTTCTGAACGACTATGATTGTGCTATTAAGTACCATCCTGGCAAGGCGAATGTTGTAGCAGACGCCTTGAGCAGGAAGGAATCTATTAAACCTCGTCGCGTTCGGGCGTTGCAGCTCACTATCCATTCGTCGTTACCTGATCAACTCCGTTCTGCCCAGTTGGAAGCTTTGAAGGAGGAAAACCTTAAAGCTGAAACTATGCACGGTGCCGACAAGCACCTAGAGCAAAGGCCTGATGGCCTGCACTATTTCGCAGAACGTATATGGGTTCCTTTGTTCGGGGGACTACGGGAGCTTGTCCTTGATGAGGCTCATAAGTCCCGGTATTCTATTCATCCTGGTTCGGATAAGATGTACCAAGATCTGAAGGTGCTTTACTGGTGGCCAAACATGAGGTCGGACATAGCCTCATACGTGAGCAAATGCTTGACCTGTGCTAAGGTCAAGGTGGAATACCAGAAACCGTCGGGTCTCTTGCAACAACCTGAAATTCCAGAATGGAAATGGGAACGGATTACTATGGATTTTGTCACACAACTTCCTAAGTCACCAAGCGGGAATGACAAGATATGGGTGATTGTCGATCGGTTGACGAAATCAGCTCATTTTCTTGCTATTAAGGAGACCGACACCATGGATCGTTTGGCTCGTCTTTACTTGAAAGAAGTTGTTTCTAAGCACGGGGGTACCAGTTTCTATTATCTCGGATCGTGACTCCCATTTCACTTCTCACTTCTGGAAGTCTTTGCACAAGGCTTTGGGTACCCAACTAGACATGAGTACGGCTTATCATCCACAGACTGACGGTCAGAGTGAGCGCACGATTCAAACTTTAGAAGACATGCTGCGGGCGTGTGTGATCGATTTTGGCAAGGGTTGGGAAGCTCATCTGCCGTTAGTAGAATTCTCGTATAATAACAGTTATCACACGAGCATCAAGGCTGCTCCGTTCGAAGCACTGTACGGACGGAAATGCCGTTCTCCTCTTTGTTGGGCTGAAGTGGGTGAGAGTCAACTCACTGGGCCTGAACTAGTGTACGAAACTTCGGAAAAGATCGTACAGATTCGAAATCGGTTGGCGGCGGCACGGGACCGGCAAAAGAGTTATGCTGATCAGCGTCGCAAACCACTGGAATTCCAAGTCGACGACAAGGTACTTCTAAAAGTTTCACCGTGGAAAGGCGTCATACGCTTTGGGAAGCGTGGCAAACTCAATCCGCGATATGTCGGCCCATTTACGATCCTGGAACGGATTGGGCCGGTGGCATATCGACTTGATCTACCGACGGAGCTCGGTAACGTACATAACGTCTTTCACGTGTCAAACTTGAAGAAGTGTCTGGCTGACGAGTCTCTCATCGTTCCACTAGAAGAGATCAAGGTTGATGATCGTCTTCGGATTGTGGAAGAACCTGTGGAGATCCTTGATTACAAGATTCGTAGCCTACGTCACAGCAAGATTCGTATCGTTAAGGTTCGGTGGAACTCGAACCGGGGACCGGAATATACGTGGGAACGGGAGGATCAGATGAAGTCTAAGTATCCTCATCTTTTTCCTAAGGAAGCGTTCGAGTCGAGACATGTCTCTTCGGCAGCTGAATGAATCTCGGGGCGAGATTCCTTTTAACGTGGGGATGATGTGACAACTCGGGTAAATCTCTCTTTTGGTTTCTATCTTTTGTTTGTTCTTTCGTTATTTCTTTTGTTCTTTTGGTACTTGTGCAATTTTCGGGACGAAAATTCTTTTAACGTGGGGATGATGTGACACCCGGCAAATTCTGGTTAACAACGTTGTCTAGATGAAAGTCTACCTTAGCGAGTCACGCGTATATTGTACTTAACTGGGTTAGTTAAGTCGGGTTATAGTTCGGGAACTATTGGTTTAGTCTAGAGGATCATTGGATGTTGGTCTAGAGGTTCATTAGATGTCGGTCCTTAACCAAGTGTACAAACGGTGACGATCGGTAGGATCGTCAGGGCATACGGAACATACGAGTCTCGAGTCCCGGGAATTGGTGAACGAGTGTGAATATGTGTATTTACTTGTGTTATGTGTTTACAATCATTATGTGACTTGTCGGTACATCAATATGTGTTAACATATGTTAAAACGGGGTTCATGTGGTGTGACTGGGGATCATGTGGTGTGACTGGGGATCATGTGGTGCGACTGGGACTGATCGCATGACTGTTCATGCGATTAGGCCCCGATCGCATGACTGTTCATGCGATTAGGCCCCGATCGCATGAACTTACATGCGATTAGGCTTCCTGATCGCGTGTAAAGCTGCATAATCGCATGTTACGTGCTGGACGACTAAAAACGACTATAAATACCATACTTGACCTCATAAACTTCATTATACAAACCCTAGTCGTCCCATAACCCGCCCCAACACATAAACAACCTCTGGAAGGCGATTTTTGATCAAAACACAAGGTTTCAAGCTTGAATCATCATTCTTTCATAATCCCAAGGTTTGGTTTTCATCCACAAATCTTTATAAACGTTTTTAATCAATCCCTAATGGTCCAGACCTGTTCTTAAACGAAAAAGCTTTCTGAAAATCATTAATAAGGGTTGTTAATCGGATTATAACTAATATACATGCGTTATGGGTGTGTATGATTAGAAAGCTAGGATTTTTATGATTCATGATGATTGATTGATATGTTATTTGGTTAGATCAGAATTGATATTGATAGTATGATGATAGGAATCTGAGTAATTGATTATTAGGGTTATTGTTATGCATGTTAGTATGATGATTGCATGCTATGTGTATGGTGTTTGGATTACTTGGTTGCATGCAGGACTGATTATACGAGGTTAAACGAAGGATTTTGGTTGAAACATGTTTAGGATAGTGTTTGGGATGATATTGGGTAGTTACACACGTTCTGGATCTGATTTGGAGCGTTAAACGTGCGAAAAACTGGAACAGCAAGGTTACAGGCGATTAGGATTCCTAATCGCCACTTTTACATGCGATCAGCCCCAAATCGCATGAGTTTACATGCGATCAGCCCCAAATCGCATGAGCCTTCATGCGATCAGCCCTGATCACGTGAACTTACATGCAATCAGCCCTGATCACGTGAACTTACATGCAATCAGCCCTGATCACGTGAACTTACATGCAATCAGCCCTGATCACGTGAACTTATATGCAATCAGCCCTAATCACATGAACTTATATGCAATCGGTCCTAATTGCTAGTTTACGTTTCCTAATCGCGTGTACTACTATTGTAAGTGTAACTTAGCATTCCGAGACCCGATTTGACATATAGTAACATGCTAGGAACCTCGTAACATATATGGTAACTTAGTAACATATGTTTGGATGTAATTCGGTGATACGTGAACTATGTGCTATAACTTGTTGTGCGTTAACGTACGTTAAGTGTGATTGCATGATTGACTGTTTAAGAGCGTAAGCATAACACGGGGAGTCTCGGGTCACCAATGGGATGTCGGGTCTTGTACTTTGGGTCAGTTAAACAGTCACGGTGTTTTCAAACAAACTTGGTTATGGTCTGGACATCTAGGGACTAATCAACCTGCGGGTTATTAGTCTAAGTACTTGCAACTGTCATATGTTAGGTCGCCGCTTACGGGACTAGCATAGCAGCTGGGTTTACTCGGGTTAAGGAGTAACGCAACTTAAGGTGAGTTTACGGCCCCTCTTTTAAACTGGTTTTATACTTTCGGGGGAGAAAACATGTGTTAAAACGATTATTTGGTAACTACTGTCATACTATGGGTTTCTATTGTGTACTACACGATCTTTGGAAGTCCCGGGGGGAACCATGAATGTGCGGGTTTGCACAACGGGGAAATGTGAATAGCGCTATTGGGAGTGACCAACCCCGCTCGTCGACTTGGAGGGTCGGCGGGTGCATATTGTCTCAAACAGGAACAACAGGAACAACAGGAGCTACATCGGGCATACTTTTGGTATTCGCGTTAGTAATGGTTTTCCAATCGTGGTAGTAACAAAACGTACGCCTAGCTAGCGTATACTGGTTTTCGATTTATTATAGTATGGACAGGTGGACTTGGTACTTGGATACAAAACCTGTAAACTCACCAGCATTTTTGTGCTGACGTAAACTTTTACATGTTTTCTCAGGTCGCTAAGGTAGCACGACTGGACTAGGGCGCACGCGTCTGCACGGCGTCTTATTAGGGTTGCATGGTCTTTTGAACGTTGAACTATTATTTCATTGTTGAGATACTGTTTTTGAATAAGCTTCCGCTGTAAACGGGATTTTAAACTATGTTTTGAAATTGCATTTGTATTCATTTAGACTTGTTTATTGTGATCGTTGGTTTGGATCCTGGTTTGTCATGCGCCTCGCGGTAAAACTCCGCAAGTGGATTTTGAGGGTGTGACACACGACCCCTGCTGAACTAGAACAACTGATATCGGAGCGCGTTGCCCGAGCTATTGCGGAACATAACGCCGTGCGTACTGACGGATCACAAGACCGAACAAGGAGTGACCTTCGTGAGCCCTCCCCCACTGGTAAGAGGTTTATGAAAAAGTGAAATGTTGGGAGATTATCGTAATGTTCTTATCCCGTAGTAACATATTATCTCATTATTGCAGAAACCACCTCCCGTGAACGTGGTTGCACGTTCAAGGCATTCTTGGACTGTAAACCCATCAATTTCAGCGGAACGGAAGGATCTGTTGGGTTGGTCAAATGGTTTGAGAAAACAGAAGCGGTGATCCGTATTAGCAGCTGCACTCCCCGTCAAACCGTGATGTACTCTACCAATCTGTTTCTGGACCACGCTCTGACTTGGTGGAACAGCCAAGTCCAATCATTGGGAGATGATGCAGCATATTCTCTCTCGTAGTTGGAACTGAAAGAACTCATGATCTCTGAATACTACCCAGCGAGCGAAATTCAGAAGCTCGAATTTGAATTCTGGAATCTCACAATGGTCGGTGCGGACGTTGCAGGTTATATGTCCAGATTCCATGACCTTTCCAGGTTGGTTCCCCGGCTGGTTACGCCAGAGAATAAGAAATTGAACGATACCTATTCAGGTTGGCACCCCAAATCCGTAGCATGGTCACATCCTCTAAACCCACGACCATACGTGAGGCGATCGACCTTGCCCTAAGTCTCACAGAAGATGCCATCCGAATGGGCACTTTGATTCGAAAGGTTTCGGGATTGAAGATTTCTGAGGCTAGCAGTGTTGAGGGAAAGAATCTAGGTTCAAGTTCTGGTGTTGGTTCTAGTGAGCAGTCGAATCGCTCGAAGTTTGGGAAGAGGAAGAGAAGCGAGGGGAAGAAAGATGGATCATCTGGGAACACGAACAAGAAGGGTAAGGGTTATGTTGCAATTGGTCGTGGAAATGAAAGGAAGACATGTTATCAAGGAAAAGGGAATGAGGTTATTTGTGGGAAGTGCCGCCGTACGGGGTACAAGACGGAGGACTGTAGGTCTGGAGTACCTAAGACTGGAGGAGCGAGGCCATGCTTCGCATGTGGATCTCCCGATCACTGGAAGAGGGATTGCCCAGAACTTAACAATCAGGCACGTGGACGGGCATTCGTAATTGGTGCTGGTGATGCACGCCAAGACCCTAATGTGGTCACCGGTACTTTCCCTCTTAACAACCATTATGCTTCTGTTTTATTTGATACTGGTGCCGATTTTAGCTTCGTATCTGTTGATTTTAAACGATTACTTGGGTTGAAAACTAGTAAGCTAGATACACCTTATTCTATAGAACTGGCAAATGGTAAAACTATAGAAATGATTGAAGTGGCAAAGGATTGTAGATTGAATATTTGTGGACACGAGTTTAGTATTGATCTCTTACCGGTAGTATTGGGTAGTTTTGACATAGTCGTTGGTATGGATTGGTTATCTACACATCGCGCCGTCGTTGTTTGTGATGATAAAATAATTCAAGTTCCTCTCGCGAGTGGTGAAACTCTTTCGATACAAGGGGAAAGGCGTGGGACACCATTGAGAATTATTACGAACATGAAGGCCCAGAAGTGCTTGCGAAAGGGTCTTATTGAATTCTTGGCACATGTGGTAGACAAGAAAGCCGACGAGCGAAAGCTTGAAGATATTCCGATAGTGAGAGATTTTCCTGATGCGTTCCCTGAAGATTTGCCGGGGTTGCCACCACCTCGACAAGTTGAGTTCCGTATTGATCTTGTTCCTGGAGCTACTCCTGTAGCGCGATCGCCATATCGCTTAGCTCCGTTCGAAATGTAGGAACTATCCAATCAATTGCAGGAATTGTTGGATAAAGGTTTCATAAGACCGAGTTTCTCACCTTGGGGAGCTCCTGTCTTATTCGTGAATAAGAAAGATGGCACTTTTCGTATGTGCATCGATTATCGGGAGTTGAATAAATTAACCATTAAGAATCGTTATCCCCTTCCTAGGATCGATGATTTGTTTGATCAACTCCAAGGATCCAGTTTTTACTCCAAGATCGATCTACGATCCGGTTATCATCAACTTTGTATCCAAGAGGAGGATGTACCAAAAACTGCTTTTAGGACTCGTTATGGTCATTACGAGTTCTTAGTGATGCCGTTTGGTTTAACTAACGCACCTGCAGTTTTCATGGACTTGATGAATCGCGTGTGCAAGCCTTACTTAGATAAGTTCGTTATTGTATTTATTGATGATATATTGATCTATTCTCGCACCAAGAAAGATCATGAAAATCACCTTCGTTTGATTTTGGAATTATTGCGCAAGGAGAAGCTCTGTGCCAAATTCTCAAAATGTGACTTCTGGATTAGAGAGGTTCATTTCTTAGGCCATGTGGCGAATGAGAAAGGTATACATGTCGATCCCGCCAAGATCGAGGCAATCAAAAATTGGGAAGCACCCAAAACTCCTACTGAAGTTCGACAGTTTCTTGGCCTTGCGGGTTACTATAGAAGATTCATCGAGAATTTTTCTAAGATAGCACAGTCCTTGACCATGCTAACCCAAAAGGATAAAAAGTTCAAGTGGACCGAAAAACAAGAGTCGGCTTTTCAATTATTGAAGGATAAATTATGTGGCGCTCCAATATTATCGCTTCCTGATGGTTCGGAAGATTTTGTGGTCTATTGTGATGCTTCACATCAAGGCTTAGGTTGCGTGTTGATGCAACGGAAAAAGGTGATCGCATATGCTTCCAGACAATTAAAAATCCATGAGAAGAATTACACTACACACGATTTGGAATTGGGTGCAGTGGTATTCGCTCTCAAAATTTGGAGGCATTATTTGTATGAAACTAAGTACACAATTTTCACTGATCACAAGAGCTTGCAACACATCTTTGATCAGAAAGACTTGAATATGCGACAACGGCGATGGGTTGAATTATTAAATGACTATGATTGTGAAATAAAATATCATCCCAGAAAGGCGAACGTCGCCATTACGTGTCTGATCTTTGGGTTTGACTATTCACACGAATCTGACGGACCGAATTCGTGAAGCCCAAAATAATGCTCTTAAACCCAAGAACGTGAGAAATGAAAGGTTGCGAAAAATGGTTGATTCATTGGAGCCTAAGGCGGATCAAACTCTATATTTCATGAATAGAGTTTGGGTTCCTCTATATTGTGGATTACGTGAGCTAGTTTTGGTTGAAGCTCACAGCTCTCGATATTCTGTTCACCCCGGTGCAAATAAAATGTTTCATGATTTAAAAGAACATTACCGGTGGCCGAATTTCAAGACAGATATAGCGACTTATGTAGCACGTTGTTTAACTTGCTCAAAAGTCAAAGCTGAACACCAAAGGCCGTCCGGTTTGCTCCAACAACCGGAAATACCTGAATGGAAATAGGAACAAATTTCCATGGATTTCATTACTAAATTACCCAAGACCACGAGCGGCCATGATATGATTTGGGTAAGTGTTGATCGATTGACGAAATCCGCACACTTCCTTCCGATCCGCGAAACGGATAAATTGGAAAAATTGACCTGTTTGTATATCAAGGAAGTGGTGTGTAAACATGGTGTACCTATCTCCATCATCTCCGATCGAGATAGTCGTTTCACCTCAGGATTTTGGGAAAGCTTAAAAGAGGCCCTCGGTACTCGCCTAGACATGAGTACTAGGGATGGCAATCAAACCCGAACTCGATGGGTAAACCCGAAACCCGACACATTTGGGACGGGTTTGGGGTTGTGTAATCGGGTATGGGATTAGTTTTTATTTTTTTCGCGGGTTTGGGATGGGTTTGGGATTTGATGATATACCCGTTTACCCGACCCGATTACCCGATAATGTATACCCATTTACCCGATTAGATATCCAATATAATTTCTAATATATCTTTCTAAATATGTATGCATAATATATCTAATTGTCTATCTAGATTGTCATCTTGTGCTAAAATTTATAAAAAAAATTAGTGTATACTATTTGTTATCTATGTCTTTGAGTGTTTTTATATGATTTAATTATTTTATATTTATACATTGTAATCATTTACATATATATTTAATAATGTTAAATGTAATTGGTTAATAGTTACCTAATAGATATCCGTCGGGTTTTTGGTCAGATATACTCAATGGGTAACTTTTAAAAATTAATGGGTTTATCTAAAACCCGCGGGTATACCCGATACCCGATGGGTAATTACCCACACAAACCCGACGGGTTTTGGTCCGGGTTTGGGACAAACATACCTAACCGGGTATGGGGTTGGGATTACCTAAACCCGTCCCAAACCCGACCCATTGCCATCCCTAATGAGTACCGCATATCATCCTCAAACCGATGGTCAAAGTGAACGAACCATCCAAACCTTGGAGGATATGTTACAGGCTTTTGCAATCGATTTCGGTGGTAATTGGGACACGCACTTGCCACTAGTGGAATTTTCTTACAATAATAGCTACCATACGAGTATTCAAGCTGAAACTTTTGAAGCTCTATATGGACGTAAGTGTAGATCTCCGCTATGTTGGGCTGAAGTCGGAGAGAAACAACTTACGGGGCCCGAAATTGTTCAAGAGACGACGGAAAAAATCTTTTTGATAAAAGAACGTCTTAAAGCGGCCCGCGACCGACAGAAAAGTTATGCAGATATGAGGCGAAAGCCTTTGGAATTTCAAGTCGGAGACAGGGTCCTACAGAAGGTGTCACCTTGGAAAGGTCATCATCATCATACTCAGTTAATCCCACCTATAGCAAAGCTAAGGTAGGGTCTGAGGAGGGTAAGATGTAGATAGCCTTACCTCTACCCCTAAGAATAGAGAGGCTGCTTCCAGTGAGACCCCCGGCTCGATGTGGTTTGGTATCAAGCCTTGGACATAAGGCACAAAACACTTAGCAATCGGGACAAACCCGATCAATGCATGTACCCCTTTGTCTTTTGGCTATCAACGTCACCACATGATGCATGATTAACCGTCCGTTATTTTTAACATTATTTTCACGAAATTAGTAAAATAACGTTAAAACTAGTGCAACTTTACTTTTGCCCCCCGATGGCCACACATATATACATTATATGCGCACACCGTAAGTGGGGCATATCACCTTGGAAAGGTGTCACATGTTTTGGAAAGCGTGGGAAGTTGAACCCTCGATATGTTGGTCATTTCGAAATTTTGTCCAGATGTAACACCCGAACCGATGGCGGAATCATCGAGGTGTCACGTAGTGACGATTGTTCAAAAGCACATGTTACTAAAATGTAAATATATTATTGAATAATTTAAATTGTCTTACATGGATGAAATGAGAAAAATACAAAAGTCTGAACAAAACATGAAATTTGAAATAAATTATTAAAGCAAGCACTAAAATCCAATGCTATGGAACTAAGATCAAACTGTACCTGAAACATGTACAAAATAAGTTTTGTCAACTTATGAAATGTTGGTGAGCATTCCTAATTTTAATACATATGGTAGGTTGAAAAATGTTATACAATTCAAGTGCAAAGCTACAATGCATTTATGTAAACGATCTATCATACAAATGGTCGAAATCAATCCTGTGACTGTATAAATGTACTAAAATGAACGGCGGTGTACTTATCCAATAAATGGATAATAACTTAACAATGACCATGGATTCTCCGATGAAAAAGGGGTAGAATCACCTAGGTGGGTTGTCAATCCAATAGCGCTATCCAATGTTAAGGTCGACTTGTACATGGTTAATGATTTCATTAAGTACAAATGTATTCTACATGTAATGTCTAAGCATAAAGCACGTATGTAAGCAAATGCACAATGTACTAGAATTGTATTGTAAAAATGTGAACTTGTATGTGTATTTTGTAAAAGTGTACATGTAACACCCCAAAAGTGAATAAAGACAAAAAGGGGATAGGAAATACTCACCTTGATTGTTAGAATTCGACAGAAATCGACAAGAATCAATGAATTACGCTTGAACCTAATTAAAAGTGATGATTTAACGTCTATTAATGTCACGTTATTGTTTAACAATAGTTTAGTTGGACTATTATGATAAGGATTTATCAATCAATTAATTATATTTAGTAAATAAAAGCGATTTACATTTTATTTTGGTTCAAAAAGTTATTTACCTTCTCTAAAAGTGTTTTGAGAATTTGAACTAAACATTTGTCATTTGATAACCTTACTAAGTTTGTCAAAATGTTTTTAGTAATTAAAACTCATGCTCTTTCGTTTCTAAAAAAAAATAATAATAATAAACAAATAGAAATAACAATAGATATATCCCAGTCATAAAATATCTTAAAGCAAACCAAAAGAAAACAACGAAATTTTAATTCAGTTAAATATTTGTGAATGAAAATAAAGATAGTCCATGCCTCACTTAGCTTTGGCTTATTATATTTTTATCATAATATACAAAACATTTTTTTTTCAAAGGCCATATATAATCTTTGTGTACTTAATAAACTTGAATTCAAGAAACTATTGAGAATTCGATTCCTTCGGTTTATCGACTTCGACTATATATGAACAAGCATGAACGTCGAGACTTTGAATTTGACACCTGGCAAATTCGGGTTAACAACGTTGTCTAGATGAAAGTCTACCTTAGCGAGTCACGCGTATTTTGTACTTAACTGGGTTAGTTAAGTCGGGTTATGGTTCGGGAACTATTAGTTAGCCTAGAAGATCATTGGATGTTGGTCTAGAGGTTCATTAGATGTCGGGCCTTAACCAAGTGTACAAACGGTGACGATTTGTAGGATCGTCAGGGCATACGGAACGTACGAGTCTCGAGTCCCGGGAATTGGTGAACGAGTGTAAATATGTGTATTTACTTGTGTTATGTGTTTACAATCATTATATGACTTGTCGGTACATGAATATGCATTAACATATGTTAAAACGGGATTTAACGCGCAAAACGCACCAAACCAGCCCCTATAGGCGATTAGGGAGGCCTAATCGCCTATAAGGGAGGCGAGTAGGCATCCATAGGGGCGAGTAGGAGCCCAATCGTGTGTACATAGGGGCGATTAGCCCAATCTCATGCGATTAGCAGCCCTAATCGCATGTAACTGCTGCATACTCGCCTATAACGTGCTGGACGACTAGAAACGCCTATAAATACAACACTTAACCTCCTAAACTCACTAATATTAACCCTAGTCGTCCCATAACCGCCCCAAACACTGAAACAACCTCTGGGAGGCGATTTTGATCAAAAACACAAGGTTTCAAGGTCTAATCATCATCCTTTTGCAATTCCAAGGTTTAATTCTCATCCATAACACTTTGTAAATGTTTTTAATCAATCCCTAATGGTCCAGACCTGTTCATAAACGAAAAAGATTTCTGAAAATCGTCAATTAGAGTTATTAATCGGATTATAATTAATAAACATGTGTTATGGGTATGTATGATTAGAAAGATAGGATTTTTATGAATCTTGATGATGTGTTGATGTGTTATCATGCTAGGTCAGAAGTAATATTGTTATTATAATGATAGGAATCTCAGTAATTGGATAATAGGGTGATGATTACATGCGTTATTTGAATGTTGCATGCTATGTGTATGTGTTTGGATTGCTTTGGTTGCATGCAGGACTGATTTTACGAGGATGAACGAAGGGTTTTGGGTTGAACATGTTTAGGATAGTGTTTGGGATGATATTGGGTAGTTACACACGCTCTGGATCTGATTTGGAACGTTAAACGCGCGAAAAACCGGAACAGCAAGGTTACAGGCGAGTAGCCTTGCTAATCGCCTGTGTTAGGGGCGATTAGGCCCCACTCGCTAGACAACAGGGGCGAGTAGCCCCACTCGCCTGACTATAGGGGCGAGTAGGCTACTCGCGTGGCAACAAAGGCGAGTAGCCCTACTCGCATGGCTTAAGGGGCGATTAGCCCAACTCGTGTGACATGTCATGCGATTAGCCTCCCTAATCGCGTGTACTACTGCTGTAAGTGTATATTAGCATACCGAGACCTGATTTGACATGTAGTAACATGCTAGGAACCCCGTAACATGTCTAATAACTTGGTAACATATATTTGGAGGTATTTCGGTGATACGTGAACTATGTGCTATAACTTGTTGTGTGTTAACGTATGTTAAGTGTACTTGCGTTATTGTATGTTTTGGAGCGTAAACATAACACGGGGAGTCTCGGGTCACCAATGGGATGTCAAGTCTTGTACTTTGGGTCAGTTAAACAGTCACGGTATTTTTAAACGAACTTGGTTATGGTCTGGACATCTAGGGACTAATTAACCTGCGGGTTATTAGTCTAAGTACTTGTAACTGTCGTATGTTAGGTCGCCACTTTACGGGACTAGCATAGCAGCTGAGTTTACTCGGGTTAAGGAGTAAAGGAACTTAAGGTGAGTTTACGGCCCCTCTTTTAAACTGGTTTTATACTTTCGGGGGAGAAAACATGTGTTAAAACGATTGTTTGGTAAATTCTGTCATACTATGGGTTCTAACGTATACTACACGATCTTTGGAAGTCCCGGGGGGAACCATGAATGTGCGGGTTTGCACAACGGGGAAATGTGAATAGCGCTATTGGGAGTGACCAACCCCGCTCGTCGGCTTGGAGGGCCGGGCGAGTGCATATTGTCTCAAACAGGAACAACAGGAACATTTGGAACTATTCGGGCACAAAACTGGTATACGTGTTAGTAATGGTTTTCCAATCGTGGTAGTAGCAAAACGTACGCCTAGCTAGCGTATACTGGTTTTCTATTTGATATAGTATGGACAGGTGGACTTGGTACTTGAACTGCAAACCTGTAAACTCACCAGCATTTTTGTGCTGACGTAAACTTTTACATGTTTTCTCAGGTCGCTAAGGTAGCACAGGGGAACTAGGGCGCACGCGTCTGCACGGCGTCTAGATAGAGTTGCATGATTTCACAAACATTGAACTTGGTTTATTTATGTTGAACTTTATTTTGAATAAGCTTCCGCTGTAAACGGGATTTTAAAACTATGTTTTGGTATTGCATTTATTACATTTAGACTTGTTTATTGTGATCGTTGGTTTGGATCCTGGTTTGTCATGCGCCTCGCGGTAAAACTCCGCAAGTGGATTTTGAGGGTGTGACAGATTGGTATCAGAGCCAATGGTTATAGTGAACTAGGACTGCATGTAGAGTCTAGTCTATAGCCGAGTCGCACACACTAGACGATCACATGGTACTAAACGTTATAGTGGTTTACGTATGGTCTTGTCGGGGTGTCTCTAAATCGTTGGTCTTTCTACGTTACATCATCCGTTCTATCTTAGGTTGGGTTACTTGTTTTCTAGGCAGTGTGGTCTATTGGGGTAACTCGTGTACTCTTGAGATTTGTCCAAGGCTCGGACATCTCCCTTTCGCACTCCAATAGAAACACTTGTCATGAACTACCGTAGTATTACGGTGTGTAGCTAAGAGTCTATGTTCGGTGATTTGATCTTTGAACTAGGAGAACACTGGGAGGACCATGTAGAGCATTTTATCATTTTGGGTGCACACAAAATCATAAAACGAAATGCATGGAAGCACTAGTGAGCTCTGAGTTTGAGAGGATAGTCCTGGATTGGATCTGGCTTTGATCTCGTGAACATTAGTGGTTATCTTTAACTGCGAAACTAAATTTTCTCGTTCTTTCTGCCAGAATCATGTCTGGAGTGCGTGGAGGACGAGGAGGTGGTCGCAATGGTGGACGCGGTGGTGGTCGTGGTGGTGCTGGTGGTCGTGGTGGAGGTATTAACCTGTCACAGGCTGATCTGAACAACTTGCTCCAGGCTGCCTTTCAGTTAGGGCACAACGGTGGTGGTAAGTTGTTTTATCTGTTTTCTTTGCCTCATTGGCGAACCTTGTGTACGTTATTCGTGGTTCCTCATACGTTTCATTTCAGGTGGTCCTGTTGACCCACCCCCACCCATGTGCACCTATAAGATGTTCCGGGACTGCAAACCCCAGGAATTCTCTGGCACCGAGGGTGCGGTCAGTTTGCTTAGGTGGTTAGAGAAAGTGGAGTCGGTATTCTTGATGTGTAACTGTCTCCCAGAAGATCGGGTGAAGTATTCGGCTGCGTTATTTCAAGACGTGGCATTGACTTGGTGGAATGGTATTACCCAGAACATGGGGATTGGGGAGGCATATGCTATGCCGTGGGAGAACTTTGTGCAGTTGCTGAAGCGGGAGTATTGCCCGAGGGAAGAGGTACAGAAGCTGGAACATGAGGTGTGGAACCTCAAGATGACTGGATCGGAAATCGAGAAGTATACCGTGAGGAGAAATGAGTTGGCAGTGCTATGTCCCGATTTGCACGTGCCAGAGTATCGTAAGATTGAACATTATGTCTCAGGGTTGGTGCCGGAAATTGCAGGGTTAGTGGCTGCTGGGAATCATCCTACTTATGCGGAGGTAGTTCGATCTGCACATAGGATGACTAATTTAAAGGTGAATGAAGGGATTTTGCCGGCGAAAGGTTCGACTGCTAAGACTCCAGAGAACAATAAGCGCAAGTGGGAAAACGACGGGAAAGGGTCTGGGTCTGCACAGCAGGGTAAAAAGTTTGATAATGGGGGTTCATCGTCTTCGGGTAATAAGCAGGGTGGTTATGCAGGAAAACTGCCCAAATGCAACAAGTGTGGACGCCATCACCAAGGGAACTGCGACAGTAACCGTTGTCACCGCTGCCAGCGAACAGGCCACTATGCTAAAGACTGTCGGGTTACACTTCCATCGACTCAGGCTCCGACTAACAGTTCTGCTCCGGCTACTCAGGGTACTACAGGGAAACAAGGGTGCTACAACTGCGGTGACACTGGGCATTACAAGAAGGATTGCCCAAAGCTGAAACAGGGTGGAAACAACGGGAATGGTAACAACGGGGGCGGCGGCAGAAATGCACGTGCCTTCGTCATTGGAGCTGCTGAGGCTAGGCAGGACCCTGATACAGTCACCGGTACGTTTCTTCTCAATAATCATTCTGTTAGCGTGTTATTTGATTCTGGTGCCGACAAGAGTTTTGTATCCATGGACGTTAGTCGACTGCTAGATGTAGTACCTGTACCATTAGAGACCAAGTATATTATTGAGTTGGCTGACGGTAAAACGATTGAAGCTACTAGTGTTCTTCGGGAGTGTCAGTTAGAGTTGTCGGGTTTATCGTTTCCCATCGACCTTATGCCGGTACCATTGGGTAGTTTTGACGTTGTGGTAGGAATGGATTGGTTATCTTTGTATCGCGCGGAGATTGTCTGTTACGATAAAGTTATTCGGATTCCTCTCCCTGATGGAGAATTTCTTTCTGTGTACGGTATCAAGGGTGGTGTTTCACTAAACATCATCTCTAGCATGAAAGCCCTTAAGTGTCTTCGAAAGGGTTATCCAGCCGTTTTGGCGCTCTTATCTGTTTCCACTAGTGACGAGAAGAAGATTGACGACATTCCGGTGGTACGCGAGTTTTCTGATGTTTTTCCCGATGATTTATCTGGTCTTCCTCCTCATCGTCAAGTCGAGTTCGGTATTGATCTGGTACCAGGGGCAGCTCCTATTGCTCGGGCCCCCTACCGTCTTGCACCTCCCGAGATGCAGGAATTATCTAGCCAGTTGCAGGAACTCTTGGACAAGGGTTTCATCCGGCCAAGTTCTTCCCCTTGGGGAGCCCCGATTTTATTCGTCAAGAAGAAGGATGGGAGTTTCCGATTGTGTGTAGACTACAGAGAGCTGAACAAGTTGACCGTCAAGAACCGTTATCCTCTTCCACGTATCGATGATCTATTTGACCAGCTTCAGGGTTCTAGTTATTATTCCAAGATCGATTTGAGGTCCGGTTATCACCAGCTGCGCGTCAGGGAGGCTGACGTTGCAAAGACTGCTTTTCGAACACGTTATGGCCATTTTGAATTCTTGGTCATGCCTTTCGGTCTCACGAACGCACCGGCGGTTTTCATGGACTTGATGAACCGCGTCTGTAAACCGTATCTGGACAAGTTTGTCATTGTGTTTATTGATGACATTCTGATCTACTCCAAGAACGAGACCGAACACGGGGAACATCTGCGGTTAGTTTTGGAACTCTTGCGACGGGAACAACTTTACGCCAAGTTCTCAAAGTGTGACTTTTGGTTACGCGAAGTCCAGTTCCTAGGACATGTGGTTAATGAACTAGGGATTCATGTCGATCCTGCAAAAATCGAAGCGATCAAGGACTGGGGAGCACCTAAGACGCCAACTGAGGTGCGGCAATTCCTAGGCCTTGCGGGCTATTACCGTCGTTTCATTCAGGGGTTCTCGAAGATTGCTCAACCCCTCACCACTCTCACTCAGAAGGATAGGAAGTTCGACTGGGGTGAATCACAAGAGTCCGCGTTTGAAGAACTGAAGTCTAAACTGTGTTCTGCTCCTATTCTGTCTTTACCTGAGGGTCCTGATGATTTTGTCGTTTACTGTGATGCTTCCATTCATGGACTCGGTTGCGTGTTGATGCAGCGCGAGAAAGTGATTGCGTATGCTTCTCGTCAACTCAAAGTGCACGAGAAGAACTACACAACTCATGACTTGGAGTTGGGTGCCGTGGTATTCGCGTTGAAAATTTGGAGACATTACTTGTACGGTACCAAATGCACCATCTACACCGATCACAAGAGTCTCCAACACATTTTCGACCAACAACACTTGAACATACGGCAGCGTCGCTGGATTGAACTTTTGAACGATTATGATTGTGCTATTAAGTACCATCCTGGCAAGGCGAATGTTGTAGCAGACGCCTTGAGCAGGAAGGAATCTTCTAAACCTCGTCGCGTTCGAGCGTTGCAGCTCACTATCCATTCGTCGTTACCTAATCAACTCCGTTCTGCCCAATTGGAAGCTTTGAAGGAGGAAAACCTTAAAGCTGAAACTATGCACGGTGCCGACAAGCACCTAGAGCGAAGGCCTGATGGCCTGCACTATTTCGCAGAACGCATATGGGTTCCTTTATTCGGGGGACTACGGGAGCTTGTTCTTGATGAGGCTCATAAGTCCCGGTATTCTATTCATCCTGGATCGGATAAGATGTACCAAGATCTGAAGGTACTTTACTGGTGGCCAAACATGAGGTCGGACATAGCCTCATACGTAAGTAAATGCTTGACCTGTGCTAAGGTCAAGGTGGAATACCAGAAACCGTCGGGTCTCCTGCAACAACCTGAAATTCCGGAATGGAAATGGGAACGGATTACTATGGATTTTGTCACACAACTTCCTAAGTCACCAAGCGGGAACGACAAGATATGGGTGATTGTCGATCGGTTAACGAAATCAGCCCATTTTCTTGCTATTAAGGAGACCGACACTATGGATCGTTTGGCTCGTCTTTACTTGAAGGAGGTTGTTTCTAAACACGGGGTACCTGTTTCTATTATCTCGGATCGCGATTCTCGCTTTACTTCTCACTTCTGGAAGTCTTTGCACAAGGCTTTGGGTACCCAACTAGACATGAGTACGGCTTACCATCCACAGACTGACGGTCAGAGTGAGCGTACTATTCAAACTTTAGAAGACATGCTGCGGGCGTGTGTGATCGATTTTGGGAAGGGTTGGGAAGCTCATCTGCCGTTGGTAGAATTCTCGTACAACAACAGTTATCACACGAGCATCAAGGCTGCTCCGTTCGAGGCACTGTACGGACGGAAATGCCGCTCTCCTCTTTGTTGGGCTGAGGTGGGTGAGAGTCAACTCACTGGGCCCGAACTAGTGTACGAAACTTCGGAAAAGATCGTACAGATTCGAAATCGGTTGGCGGCGGCACGGGACCGGCAAAAGAGTTATGCTGATCGGCGTCGAAAACCACTGGAGTTCCAAGTCAATGACAAGGTACTTCTAAAAGTCTCACCGTGGAAGGGCGTCATATGCTTTGGGAAGCGTGGCAAACTCAATCCGCGATATGTCGGCCCATTTACGATCCTGGAACGGATTGGGCCGGTGGCATATCGACTTGATCTACCGACGGAGCTCGGTAACGTACATAACGTCTTTCACGTGTCAAACTTGAAGAAGTGTCTGGCTGACGAGTCTCTCATCGTTCCACTAGAAGAGATCAAGGTTGATGATCGTCTTCGGATTGTGGAAGAACCTGTGGAGATCCTTGATTACAAGATTCGCAGCCTGCGTCACAGCAAGATTCGTATCGTTAAGGTTCGGTGGAACTCGAACCGGGGACCGGAATATACATGGGAACGGGAGGATCAGATGAAGTCTAAGTATCCTCATCTCTTTCCTAAGGAAGCGTTCGAGTCGAGACATGTCTCATCGGCAGCTGAATGAATCTCGGGTCGAGATTCCTTTTAACGTGGGGATGATGTGACAACTCGGGTAAATCTCTATTTTGGTTTCTATCTTTTGTTTGTTCCTTCGTTAATTCTTTGTTCTTTCTGTACTTGTGCAAATTTTCGGGACGAAAATTCTTTTAACGTGGGGATGATGTGACACCTGGCAAATTCGGGTTAACAACGTTGTCTAGATGAAAGTCTACCTTAGCGAGTCACGCGTATTTTGTACTTAACTGGGTTAGTTAAGTCGGGTTATGGTTCGGGAACTATTAGTTAGCCTAGAAGATCATTGGATGTTGGTCTAGAGGTTCATTAGATGTCGGGCCTTAACCAAGTGTACAAACGGTGACGATTTGTAGGATCGTCAGGGCATACGGAACGTACGAGTCTCGAGTCCCGGGAATTGGTGAACGAGTGTAAATATGTGTATTTACTTGTGTTATGTGTTTACAATCATTATATGACTTGTCGGTACATGAATATGCATTAACATATGTTAAAACGGGATTTAACGCGCAAAACGCACCAAACCAGCCCCTATAGGCGATTAGGGAGGCCTAATCGCCTATAAGGGAGGCGAGTAGGCATCCATAGGGGCGAGTAGGAGCCCAATCGTGTGTACATAGGGGCGATTAGCCCAATCTCATGCGATTAGCAGCCCTAATCGCATGTAACTGCTGCATACTCGCCTATAACGTGCTGGACGACTAGAAACGCCTATAAATACAACACTTAACCTCCTAAACTCACTAATATTAACCCTAGTCGTCCCATAACCGCCCCAAACACTGAAACAACCTCTGGGAGGCGATTTTGATCAAAAACACAAGGTTTCAAGGTCTAATCATCATCCTTTTGCAATTCCAAGGTTTAATTCTCATCCATAACACTTTGTAAATGTTTTTAATCAATCCCTAATGGTCCAGACCTGTTCATAAACGAAAAAGATTTCTGAAAATCGTCAATAAGAGTTATTAATCGGATTATAATTAATAAACATGTGTTATGGGTATGTATGATTAGAAAGATAGGATTTTTATGAATCTTGATGATGTGTTGATGTGTTATCATGCTAGGTCAGAAGTAATATTGTTATTATAATGATAGGAATCTCAGTAATTGGATAATAGGGTGATGATTACATGCGTTATTTGAATGTTGCATGCTATGTGTATGTGTTTGGATTGCTTTGGTTGCATGCAGGACTGATTTTACGAGGATGAACGAAGGGTTTTGGGTTGAACATGTTTAGGATAGTGTTTGGGATGATATTGGGTAGTTACACACGCTCTGGATCTGATTTGGAACGTTAAACGCGCGAAAAACCGGAACAGCAAGGTTACAGGCGAGTAGCCTTGCTAATCGCCTGTGTTAGGGGCGATTAGGCCCCACTCGCTAGACAACAGGGGCGAGTAGCCCCACTCGCCTGACTATAGGGGCGAGTAGGCTACTCGCGTGGCAACAAAGGCGAGTAGCCCTACTCGCATGGCTTAAGGGGCGATTAGCCCAACTCGTGTGACATGTCATGCGATTAGCCTCCCTAATCGCGTGTACTGCTGCTGTAAGTGTATATTAGCATACCGAGACCTGATTTGACATGTAGTAACATGCTAGGAACCCCGTAACATGTCTAATAACTTGGTAACATATATTTGGAGGTATTTCGGTGATACGTGAACTATGTGCTATAACTTGTTGTGTGTTAACGTATGTTAAGTGTACTTGCGTTATTGTATGTTTTGGAGCGTAAACATAACACGGGGAGTCTCGGGTCACCAATGGGATGTCAAGTCTTGTACTTTGGGTCAGTTAAACAGTCACGGTATTTTTAAACGAACTTGGTTATGGTCTGGACATCTAGGGACTAATTAACCTGCGGGTTATTAGTCTAAGTACTTGTAACTGTCGTATGTTAGGTCGCCACTTTACGGGACTAGCATAGCAGCTGAGTTTACTCGGGTTAAGGAGTAAAGGAACTTAAGGTGAGTTTACGGCCCCTCTTTTAAACTGGTTTTATACTTTCGGGGGAGAAAACATGTGTTAAAACGATTGTTTGGTAAATTCTGTCATACTATGGGTTCTAACGTATACTACACGATCTTTGGAAGTCCCGGGGGGAACCATGAATGTGCGGGTTTGCACAACGGGGAAATGTGAATAGCGCTATTGGGAGTGACCAACCCCGCTCGTCGGCTTGGAGGGCCGGGCGAGTGCATATTGTCTCAAACAGGAACAACAGGAACATTTGGAACTATTCGGGCACAAAACTGGTATACGTGTTAGTAATGGTTTTCCAATCGTGGTAGTAGCAAAACGTACGCCTAGCTAGCGTATACTGGTTTTCTATTTGATATAGTATGGACAGGTGGACTTGGTACTTGAACTGCAAACCTGTAAACTCACCAGCATTTTTGTGCTGACGTAAACTTTTACATGTTTTCTCAGGTCGCTAAGGTAGCACAGGGGAACTAGGGCGCACGCGTCTGCACGGCGTCTAGATAGAGTTGCATGATTTCACAAACATTGAACTTGGTTTATTTATGTTGAACTTTATTTTGAATAAGCTTCCGCTGTAAACGGGATTTTAAAACTATGTTTTGGTATTGCATTTATTACATTTAGACTTGTTTATTGTGATCGTTGGTTTGGATCCTGGTTTGTCATGCGCCTCGCGGTAAAACTCCGCAAGTGGATTTTGAGGGTGTGACATTGAATCACGCAACCGTTGCTAACCGATTATAGTTTTCCGTTTGACTTCTATATTTTGTATTGCCATTCATGAAAGAAATAAGGGCGGCGGCGATGGTCGTTATACGATACCCGTCAGAAAACATGGAGGCCAAGAGAGGAAGGTGGTCAACGGTTGTTGTATGTGTAGCGGTTGTTCGTCGAGATGTCGTAGTGATGGTGAACGAAGGTGGCTTGTAGGGTGTTCGGTGGTGTTGGGACTGAGCGAAAAAAAATAGGAGACAATCAACGGGTTAATGAGGTATGAATGGTTGTAATGACATTTCTATTTTTATTTATGGATTTACATAAGGATATAGGGAATGAAGAGGATGGTTTTATGATTTTGTCCTCTAGTATAAATCATGAACAACTTTCCTTTCTTAGTTTATTTTATTTATATCTCTCTATATGTATATTTTTGCAATCAACAAAAACATGAAGGTTGAAGTTTTGTGAACTTAGTCTTCTTTCCCCTTTGGTCTTATTATTATTGCTATTATTTTAGAATCATCTCAAATACAAATATCCGAAATATAAATAAAAAATTTGAGGACTAAAGTTGGATAAATAATAAAGTTGAAGGCGACGGGTGTCACAGTCTCCCATACTTTAAAAAATTTCGTCTCGAAATTTCTTTCAAGTGGAGGTTTCTATGAATCAAAATACGTTGTAAAATTCAAGTAGGCTTTAAAAAAATTTCATGAGTCGTGTCTTGACAAAATTTAAATTAGTTGTCTAATATCTAAGGTAAAAGTTTCAAAATGTTTGACAGTTGACCCAAGATTAGGAAGTTGAGAGTTTCAAAATGTTTGACACTGAACATAAATTTATCGGTTGGGGTGGTCAAAAGAAAGACTCCAATAAGACGAATTAAAGCTTGTGTAAAAATGTTCTTATCGAAAATGATAGCCGTTGGTCAACGACCTATAAAAGAGGCTGGGTCCAACGCTGTTAAATAGCCCAATATGCAATAGAAAAATAATGGGGTAGGTTCTTGGTCAGACTCCTAGTCCGCCCCCGCAGTATTGCTCGTGCTTATATATAGGGTGTATCGCAGCTAACCCACCACACTACCGATACTTTGGACTCGTACTGATTGTCTACCAATAGCCTAAGTAGAATCACACACCGCCCCCATGTACCTGTAAACCCATGATTGCGTTTCGGACCGTAATCATCGATTTACCTTACACTAGGGTGTTATGCTTTTCCATAACACTAACCTAAATAATACAAGAAACAAATGCGTGCAACCAAAATATGTTAAGTAATCGATACTGCAATGAAACAATGACATGGTTAGAGGTCCTTCCCTTTCGGGTTTACCCTTTAACCGTAATGAGAATAACATGTAAGTGTAAGACATGGTTAGGGGCTCTTCCCTTTCGGGTTCACCCTTAACCGGTAAATTTCTCTTCACATCGTTGGGCTCTAAACACCCATATTGATAAACTCCGAGAATTTCACCGTTCCCCTCGGGTTGGAGTATTCTAATCTGAGTCGTACGTGGACACTGGTTTAGATCTCATACGAGTTATCAACTAGTATGTTAATTGGCCATGATGATGAACAAAATAATGTAAAGTATAACAGGGTCTTGCTCAAAATAGGGAAAAAATATGCATACCAAATATGCATTCATATAAGTATATAAGTATAGCATAAAATTTCGATTGAAAGAATAGTATAAAATAAATCGAGTAAATCGCGCAATTGCACAAAATGAAAATAACGAGTTGAACCAAAGTTCGAAATCAGTGATGTAAGAATAACTGCTAATAAATAATGCGAGAGTAACCGCAAATAATGCGTAAGAACAACCCCCAATAAAAGAAATATGCTAGAATAATGATAAATAAGATAGTACGCGAACATGGCTATAAATAAAATAGTGTAAGAAAAAAATAATGAAATTTACTGCAAATGAGAGTGCGCAAAACAGACGTATAGTCTACTGCATGAGGGTTTAAATTTAGTAGTTTTTTTTGTATATCTATATATATATATATTGCAAAGGGATTAATCCTACATGTCATACTCTTATGCAATCTCTCCTTTGAGAGATGCCACATAGGATGTGATGTGACAACTCTAGACCAATTAAAAAAAAGAAATAAATATGATTTAAATATGGTGTAACTTAATCTATTAAATACCTAATATATTAAATGGAAATATTAAACCTTTATTATTTTCTCTCTCATGTTTTCTCCCATAACTTTTAAACGTTAATATATTTTATTTACGAGATTTTTTAAAGAAAAAAATTACACCAAATTAACGAGCGTTTTATTATCTTTCTAACGAGTACCATAGTGCTATATAAAAACGGAGAAAAAAATGACTATTTTTTGTAACCCGACAGGTATTGTGTCAGGTTTAGGATTAGTTTACAAAAAAAATTGTGGGATTGGGTCGGGCCTGGGATTAGGTGATACCCATGATTTTTTTAAAATAATAATATGATAACTTATCACAGAGATTTGTTTAAAATAAATAAATAATAATAATAATAATATTCATTAATCATATATTGACAAGTTATTAATTATGTTGTCATATTAGATATTTTATTATGTCATATTAGATATTTCAACCCGGGACGCTCCCGGGATAAAAACTAGTATGTACTATATGATAAAAGACATTTGGCAACATTCGATGAGGATATGTGTAATGTTCAAAAAAAAAAAAAAAAATTGGTCTATAAGATATACATTTTAAGTATAGGTCATACTTATGAGTTTATTGTCATAACATGTCAATCTATTCTATAATCCTGATCAATCTCTAAAACTGACCTAACATGTTATTTATTAAGTGTTATAGTAGATTGATTTTATACAATTATGAGATAATCATAAACCGAATTAATCCTAAAATTTAAAACCATCCTATACGAAAACTATAACACAACCTTGACATATAACACACTTAATATAATCAACTAATTCCAATCTGGATCCTATCGTTCCGTTCAAGTCTATATCCAAAATTCAAATGCCATTCCTAACGAACGAACCTACCGAAGCATGTGGGATCGATTACTCTACATAAGCCGTTTAAAGAAAAGGAGAAAGAAAAGAGCTTTCAAAGCTTGCAATCAAAATCTCTTTCTAATCTTTGTTGCGCGTGTTCTGTCGAGCTTCGTTGCGCCACACCGCCTGACCGCGTCTCCGCCGCGAACCAGCCACCGCAATCGATATCGGCTAATCGTAACCGGACGGTTGGGTTTCTAACCTAACTTCGCCTTTTGATCCGTCCTTTGCGTTCCTGTTCGTGAGGTAAGATTTAAACATATTATTTTATGATTCGAGTTTCGATGATGACTTCTGGTTATGAAATTTTCCGGCGATAATCCGAAATGGGGAAGGATCGAGATTGGGTTAAGGTCTCGGTCTTGGTTAATCCACCGGCGACCTGTGTGGGTTCCGGTTAGTTTATGTCGGACAATATTGTCGGCGAGCAAGTTAGGAAGAGAAAGAGGTTTGGGGTAAGTGGTTTTAATAAATGAGTTCTGTTGTGTGTATGTATTCTATGCATGTGTGTAGTATATTATATGCTAGTGCAATAGAGGTTCATTAAGAGTTAAAACTTAAAAACAATAAACGACAAAACGTAAGTTGTAATAAAAGATCGTGAAATAACTTTTGTATAGAATACAAAAGACCAATATAATAATCTTGACATCAGCATTTCTTAGCATATGTAATCTCATTTTAATTAATTTTGTTATCACTAACTTTAACTTCTCATGTGTAATGAAAGAGAAATCCAATAAATATTGTGTACTTTATGATACATGTCAATTTGACGTTTTATAATACAACTAATCTACGTCGTCTTGGCACTCAAATAAGAAAATAAAGTGTAATTGTTGTTGTTTAAATAATTGATTTGATTTCCGTTAATTAGTCAAATAAAAGATTAGATTCGGATTCTTGGTCGCCGGAAAACTTCAACGAACATATAAATTATTGTGGTTAATTTATTATTAAACTAATTTGGAATATAACGGAAGTAGGTTCGTGTTCTCGCTGAAGACGAATTGTTTTTTTCGTTTTGCTCAATTAAGGTACGGATTCCGTTTCCTTTTTCTTTATAGTATTTTTTTATATATATATATAAATTCGGTCCGTTACTTTGTAGTACGGATTTTTGTTGAGTTCATATGTTCCATTTAATTTTGGATAGCATGCAATATACCTTAAATTTGAGATCATTGTTGCATGTTCCTTAGACCTCATAAGTATTTATTCGATATCCGCCTTTTTGTACTCTGTCACCCTGGCACTCTATTGACATGTCGTTTGGGCGTCAACGGCATGGTACTGTTCGTGACAGTGCATTATAAATTTTCACGGCGTCTCTAGTTGTGTTAGTGTAGCACTTGGCCCCTAGAGGCGTATAGATCGATCTTAGCTCTGTTATGTGTATGTGTTTTTGTATGTGGAGATGGAATAATGGGTGCACGCCACACTCACTATCTCATTGGTGCATGGATTAGCTACCTGTGTACCCCCTTTGTTTTGGCTATGGGTGCTTCCGATTACACGACATGTTTTATTGCTACGTTATAGTCGTGTAAGTTAGTATATGTTCTCTGATATGCCTTTGATATGATACGATAAGCTTTGAATAAGTTTCGTTATAGACTTGTACCAAATTTTGTTTCAGCATTCCGTTTTGGAATTTCGTTTCTTTAAACCGCTTTTATATGTACTGTTGTTCTTTCCGTTACTGAGCAATTTTTGGCTCAGCCGTAGTTTTCTTTTTGTGTTTTCCTATTTGTCTCGCAGGTAATCGGGGAAACCAGGGAAATCAGGGATGAGAGTTGATGTTCGAGTGCTAAAAGACATTTAGTTTTCTTCAGTTTAGTTTTAATAAGACATAAGTTTGAAACTCTATTTTGAACTTCATTTTTCCGTTGGATTTCTATTTAACGTTTTATGGACTTTGTTTGGTATTTGATATCTGTAAGTGTGACACGTCAGCCTGTTTCGGGTTGGGGTGTGACAATATGTCTAATATTTTGTTAGACTAAAAGTTTCGCGACTGAAAGAGTGCAAGTGTAAACAGATAAATTTTCGTTTATAAAAACATAGTTTACTCGAACTTTGTGATATAGTTGAAAGAATAGTAGTAATGCATGAAAATAACTTTCTAGAAATCGAAGAATGTTTTAGATTCAAAACATGTTCACATGAAAAGACTTCGTAAGTACACTCTTTCATGTGTTTACGAGAAGTCAAATTGAAAATTGTTATAAAGCATATTATCAGTCACAAGTTTCTTTTCCCGAAAACGTATATTGAATCCGTTATATGAAAACAAGAAGTTTTACATTTGACTTGTACCTATGCAAAACAAGTTTATAAAATTCAAGAGGAAACCATATAAATCAAATATGTTTCAAAAGACCAAAATTTAAAAAAATGACATGAATGATAAAAACCAACGTGTATGACACGAAAAGCTTATGAATTACATAATATTTCAGAAAACAGATTTCAAGCTTTAAAAAGAAGATTGAGTCACAGCAAGGAAAAATGATAGGGATTGTGAACAACATGTAAGTTTCTAGCCTCAAGTGTCAGTTTGTGACCTAGCTTCAAAAACTCAATTCAACGTTGAAAGTCCACAGCGCACAATTTCTCGTGCTGCGTTGATTGAGTGAATCAGCTCGGTATTTTTGATAATATGGTAGAAGTTTATGTGTTGTTTTGAAGACAATGAAGAATCTGGTTTAGGTTGATTCTCCTTGATAATGTTTGATAATTAAAGAAAGAAGAATTGAAGAATCCCTAGATAATGTTTGAAAGGTGTGGGCAGAACAAATATGAGGTTGTGAATGATCCCGAATGCCATGACGAATTTTGGAAAATAAAATTTTAAATATTTCTTTAACTAGTAAGTTAAATTTCATTAAGGTTGAAAGTTTCTTTTTTTTTTTTTTTTTTTATGAAATGTTTGAGAAAGTAGAAGAAAAAAATCCAATGTTACTTGAAATCTTGAAAGTTATATGGAATCTATATGCTGAAAACTCGTGGTTTGTAAGGGTTGTTAAGGTATCTCTTTGGGCTCATAACGTGCTATTTGTTTTCAAGGCACAAGGTGTATACCAAGTGTTTACTAATTTGGTGAATAGGCTTCTTTAAAACTGGGTATTTAGGTTTTGTGCTCTTGTGAAAGGACAACACAAGAAATAGTTGGATACGTCAATTGTTTTAGAGAGTAGTGTATTGGTTTGTGTCGAGTAGATAGGTATTTATGTATGAATTTAGTCTGTCCAAAAGGAGCTAACTAGTGATAGTTGGCTATGGTTTAGGAGACTCGGCGTGTTTATGGTAGTAAATCAGTATGGGGTAAATGAGGATAGGTTGTGTTGTGAGATTTGTGGACACATAAGAGGATACAAGAAGGTCATAGTTTAGTGATATACTATGACGTCGATCAAACGAGTTTGTAAATATGATAATATAAACAAGTTGATTAATAGGTTTTGAAACCACGTTCGTTTTTAACTATGTGTGAAGACGCAACGTTCCAAAATTAGGACGTGATCGAAGTTAAACATAAAGTTTAAAAATTTGAGTCATGGGAAAAATGTTTTAGCACAAGAGAAGCGATGCTTTATAGTGTAAAAGTGACAAAGCATAAGTGAAATAGTGTAGGTTTTAATGCGGTAATATAACAGACAAAAGTTTTAATAATGATGATGAAAAATCAAAAAGCGCTTGATCAATGAATAACAGTATATGAAACAACAAGCAATGAAATTGAGTCTTCAAATGATAAACAAAACATAAATATCAATAACATAAAACATTGGGAATGTTTCCATATGAAACTTTGACTAACCCAAGTATTTGAAATTTCCTAGTGACTTGTGGGGGCGTACTTTAGCCTATAAGTGAATGCTCATCCCAAGAGTTCCCGGGTAGGTATATGGGTCTGATATACGTTAAAATATACATATTTAAGTCCTCGATTAAACTCCCAAATTACGCGTTTTTGACCATAATTGCACGAATTCGGTACTTAACCGCTTCATATGTTTATTGCAGGTCTTAAACGACGTCCCACGAGCAAAGTCGAAGAAACCGGGCGAAAAACAAACAAGACGGAAAGTTTCTGCAAAAATCAGCTAAGTCTGGAAAATGTGCACGGCCGTGCACCTCAGGTGCACGCCCGTGCGGACTTGCTTGGCTCAGACACAGATGAGCTGCACTGCCAGTGCGACCTGGCGTGCAGCTGATGTTCTCGGGCACCCTGATCAGCACTGCCGTGCGGGTGCCCGTGCCACTCAACTTCTCGGGTGCACTGCCAGTGCACCAGGCAGTGCACCCCTAGCACTCGGCCACCACCAGACCCGCACGCCCGTGCACCCTAGGTGCACGGCCGTGCGGAATATCTAGATATTTCCAGAAACGACTCAGCCACTTGCCCACTTGCACGTCAACTCATATTGATAAAGTGCACGGCCGTGCACAAAAGCAGAGTTTCTATAAAAACAGATTATAACCCACTGATCAGATATTGGGTGATCTCTGGGCGATTTAGGGCGATTTTCTGAACCAGGGAGCTGCTGCAAAGGCGAGGAACAAGCTCGGGAACTCATACGAATCATCTATCATCATCCAATACATCACATTCAAGTTTTATGGTTTGATCAATTAAGCTTTTAGTTGATTCAAATCTGTTTATTTTAGCTTGTTTGTGTTGTTTATGTATTACATTATAGTCTAGTAATCGTTAGTAGAAAAAACAATCGTTAGTATGTAATCATGTTTTGTATAAATTTGGCGTTTTTCATGTTTAGATCTTGATGATCATAGCGCAACCTTGTTTTGTTGTTGTTGGATTTGTAGTTGTATTTGAATGACTTTAGCGAATGTCGAATGTGTTAGGCGGATAAATGTTGAAAAACCGTCCGTTTAATCGTCCGGTAGTAGACTAGTTAACTTGTTAAATAGTTTATGCGATGAAACTGTAACCGGGTATTGGTTTGGTTAAAGTCAGTCGAATAACGGTTAAAAATGCTTACCGGCACGTAAAAGGGTTTAAAAAGCCTAATGGTGCCGTTACTAGTCTTTGACACGGTTAATGATCTTTGGTAGTTATTTTGGTAGAAATAGCGATCTTAGTAGACCTGGGTTCAAAGTTGGTAAAATGGAATAGGTTATGAAATGATCTACTTTATGCTAGTTTAGGTGGCTGTATTGTGTATTCGGTATCGCTTTCCTAGTGAGGTTAGAATACTCTTAACAGATGACTAACTTATCTTTAGAAGATCTGCATGAGATCATATCAGCTGCTCGCTAATAAACGACTTGAAGTGGTTAACGTGTGTATTCGTGTTAGCTTTCTGTATAGTTGTCATGTTAGGATGCCCGAAAGGGACACTAACTGTCGGAAAATGGGAATGTTGATCACACGCCTGTATTACTTATTATATGTAGAGGACATGCTAAGATTGCTATATTATAGTTTATATAGTTATATTTTGTATTTGGAGTCTTATATATGTCATTTAGGTATTTTAGAATTAATCTAGTTTAAAACAATAAACTTTCACTATCTTTTCTTACTGGTAAATCGGGGATAGAGTTTTAGTACCATTGCTCCGCGCGCGTCCATGGATCGATATCTGGTTCTTATCTACACATTATTACATATATGACAGGGTACACTTGCCCTATTGTGTGTGTTTTAATATTAAGGTCTAAACCATTTTTTGTAAATATTAAAGCAAAACGTGTGTTATTTCATTGTAAAATTATGTATATATTCGCACACGTCAAGTTTTTGGCGCCGTTGCCGGGGACGCCACGAGCATTAGGAACGAACTGAGTCAACTTTTTACCAGTGTGCATGCTTGTGAATACTTGTTTATACTTCTTTGATTCGTTATTTCATTTATTTATCTGCATATATGATTATTTGAATTTTTATTTAATTTATCTGTCTGTAGATATTTTGGATTGGTTTTAGATTGGTTTATAGGGTTGCATATAGATTTGTTCATTTATCTGCTTATAGGATTGTTTGATTTGATTTTTCGTTCATTAGGATGTTGATAGATTTAATTTATTGAATATTGGATTGATTGGTTTGTCTATGAATTTGATTTGTTCGTTATTTGATTAATTAGATTTATTTGTTCGTATTCGGACTAATTATTAATTTCATTCTTTGTATAGTTTTAGGCTTAGTCTGCTTATTTCTGTCCATTTTATTGATTCTATTAGTTTTTATTTGATTTTCTTGAATATATAGCTTTCCATTATTTTCGCATGAATTTGTTGATTCTTTATTTCATTTATTTATTTTTCTGTCTTTTATCGCATTTTTGGGTTTGTCATATATTCGCCTGTTGCAACTGTATCATTCTTACATGCAGGTTGATGTCCACGAACCCTGGGTCTTTTGGTGATCTGTCTGACGAATAGTGAACGCGCTTGAGGAGAAGCGAGAGGATTAGACTTCATAAGTTGCGTCTTATTTCTGATATTCTTATTTCTGCTCCTATAGTTGAGGTCCCAATCGACGAGGCGAGGCACGATCTGGCTGACGACGAGGGGTCGGAAGCCCACAGTGACATTATCATGGCGGACGACGACATTCCGCTGAATGATAGTGGTCGTCCAGGAGGGGATGGACTGGCACCGAGTATTGTCCGGCCGGCTATTTTGGCTGACCATTTCGAGATCAAATCCAGTATCGTGAACATGATACAAAACTCGGTGCAATTCGGTGGACTGGAGCATGAGGATCCAGGCCGACATATTGCTGCATTCTTAGAGGTTTTAGCCACCTTTAAGATGACGGGCATCTCCGATGATGCTATCCGTCTGAGACTCTTCCCATTCTCACTGCGGGACAAAGCCCGGACTTGGCTTCTGTCACAACCCGCAGGGTCGATCACGACCTGGGCAGAGTTGTCCCAACAATTCATGCAGCAATACTTTCCTCTTAAAAAGACACAGAAATTGAGGAATCGCATCATGACGTTTCGTCAAGATGACGAGGAATCATTATACACCGCGTGAGAGAGATTTAAAGACCTACTGTTGAGCGTCCCGCACCATGATATCTCAAAAATACATCTGGTGCAAATGTTCTATCCGGGACTCGAGTATGACTTACAGGAACGCCTAGATGTATGTTAGTGCATGTTCGTGTGACAAACGCTTCTCTAGATTAGTTTTGTATCAGTGTCGGCTGATAGTTTAATTGTAACATACTTGACGGCGTTATAAGTCAAGTATGATAGTCTTTTGTTTGAATCCTAGCTAACATTGTTGATGCACGAAGATAGCTTAGGAAAAGATACCTTTGAGTATCTTCTCCTGAAGGAGAAGATAGTCATCTTTGAAGGAGAAGATAGAAAAAGGAATCTTTTCCATCTTCTCCCGAAGGAGAAGTTAGGCCATCTTCTCCTCAAGGAGAAGATAGAAAAAGGCATCTTTGAGGTGGGCTTCTTCGTTCAGCCCATGCACTATATATAGGTGCATGGGGTGTAGGATAGGGTCAAGAGTTTTTGGTTTGCAAGCTTGTAATTGATATTTGTTCCCACTGAAATATTATCAATAGGCAAGCCAGTTTTATATTATTCGTCGTGTTCTTCGTTCATGTTGATTCTTAGTTTGCATAAACATCTATCAAGGGATTCCGCACCTTGATAGATTTGATCTGGCTTGTAATCGATCCATTCAAAGGACCTACAATTGGTATCAGAGCATTTACGCTCGATTGTACGGTTCAAGCTTGATTTTTGCAAAAATTGAATCTATTGTGACTCTTCACCAAAAACCCAGATGCTTAATAATTTGTTTAAAATTATCCTCCTTAATAATCTCAGTACTAAAATAGAATTAAAAGAAATAACTACCATGAAAATCATTAATCTTTGATTACTTTTTATTAACGTGATAATCAGAGTAGTTGTTATTAAGTTACAGAAGATAATAAGTACATAGTGACGACACAAGTTGGAATCTTTTCCATCTTGGAGAAGATAGTCATCTTCTCCTGAAGGAGAAGATAGAAAAAGGAGAAGATAGAAAAAGGAATCTTTTTCATCTGACTATCTTCGCCACCTTCATCTTCGCTTGGATTCTTCCATCTTCGCCTCTCATATCAACAAGAATCTTTTGATAAGGCATCGTCACCTATTAATTCATCTTCGTCGTTTAAAAAAAACAAGCATCTTCGCTACTTACAAACATAAGTGTCTTCTCCACAGTAAGTTAAAACTAAACTTGAAGTTGGACTGTGTGAATTGGACTTGGACTTTGGACCTTTACTTGGATCTTGGACATTTAAATTAATTTAATTCATATTAAACAAAAAAAAAATGTCAACTCTAAACAAGATGTTAGAAATGGACCATGAAGTAGGCAAGTCAAACTCACCACCTAAAATGATTTCAGTTAACGATTATTATTGGTGGAAGGACAGGTTTGAAGAATGGGCAAGGTTTTATATGATGAGAGGATGGATTTGCATTAGAGATGGATATTTCAAACCATCTAGAAATGTAGAAGGTAGAATTGTGGAAGTGGCCTTTAAGGATATGGAAGAAGAAGATAAGCTTATGTTTGAAGCTGAAAACAAAGCTCATGCTGCCATCACAATGAGTCTACCTCAGGAAATTTTGCATACCTTCAAAAAATACCATGAGGCAAAACAATTATGGGATGCTCTCGCGAGAAGATTTGAAGGAAACGATAATGTCAAGAAAAATAACACCGATTTACTGAAGAAGCAATTTGCTGTCTTCAGGGGAATGAAAGGAGAAACTCTTGAGGAAATTATAACACGATTTTATCATCTTGTGACTGAATTAGGGAATCACAGTATATCGTATACTGAGGCTGAACTGAGTACAAAAATTGTAGATTCTCTACCCTCAAAGTGGGAGGTTTATACTCTTCTAATAAAAGAGAATCTAGAGTTTGAAAGTGCTACTCTTGATGATGTGATAGGGAAGCTGAGGGCTTATGACTTGGCCATACAGAGAAAGGATGCCGGATATGATCAGGTTCAAGATCCGGGAGTTTCTATGCAAAACCGACATCCAAGGACTCGTCCAATACAGTGGGAATGCAACTGCATTCTTCTCAAGTGATAACTCAGGAAATATTATTTTGGACTCTGATGGTGAAGTTTGTTTTGTTTCTGTTTCAGGTGAGTCTACGAAAGTGAAGGATATTCCCTCAGGAAAAGACAAGGGAAAGAGCACTGACTCCAAATGTGATCACAAGTCATGCAAGTCTATGCCAATGAGTGTGAAATCAACAGAAGAGCAACTTGCAGTTATGTCTTCCTTTGTAGCTTCCTACGAAAACTACATACAAGGGAAGATAAACGATCCGACAGTTTTTGATGACGACTATGATCAAATAGATCCGGATGACTTAGAAGAAATGGATTTGCAGTGGAATCTTGCTATGATCTCCAGAAGAGCAAAAAGGTTCATGGACAGAACTGGAAGAAAGCTGGTGGGAGGTCGAGCCGGATTTGGCAAATCAAAGGTGAAATGCTACAACTGCTACAACTTCGGTCACTTTGCAAGAGAATGCTCCAGACCAAAGAACCAGAACCAGAATCAAAATAATACTGTCTGGCAAAGCTCGTCAGTGGGGCAATCTCAAAGCAACACTAGCCCTAAGGCTCTAATGGTAGCAAAACCTGATGGTACGTATGACTGGAGTTGTATTCTTGATGGAACTGATGGATCAAGCAATCAGGCATTCATGACTGAGATTGCGGAAGAAAAGTCTGAAAGTGATGGAGAATCTGGTGTTGAAACTGAAGAGAAAGAAAGTACAACTGAAGAGGCTGAGGCAACCAAGATTGAAGAGGAAGAAGTTAAAGAGTCAACTGCACAGGTGCTGTATCTGACAGCATCAAATGAGGGTATGTCTGCTAAAGAATTCATGGCTTACATGGCAGACTTGTCCTCCAATGAGAAAAAGGTACTCCTTCCTCTACCTCTAGTTTTAGAAGCTTGTAATAAATGTGTTGATTATGTTGAGCGTATATTGTTACTTGTGAAAGAAAATGATAATGTAGCTGAGCATAATAAATCATTAGTTGTGCTTCTAGATAAAGAAAAGGAGTTTAACATAGGCAATAAGATTAGAGAAGGGAATCTAAAAACTTCTCTTACTGTTGCTAAGAAAGATCTAAAAGAACTTAAATACACTCTTAGTGAAAAGGTAGATTATCTGAATCTAACACAGTTTGCTCTAGTTGATAAACAAGAAGAAATCGCTAAGAAAAATGCTGAAATAGACCAACTTAAGATTAAGGTAGTCGATCTGAACAGGCAAATAGATCAAGTTCGCAGCTCAAAATATCTTATAAGTGCTCTAATAGACTCTGGAAGAGACACCAAGAAGTTTATTGATGAAAATGGTGGCTTAGGTTACCAAGATGTGCCTCCTCCTCTAACAGGAAACTATACGTTTCTACTAACTGAGAAGGAGGTAAATGAAGAAATCTGTAAGCCTAAGATAGATCAGAAGAAAGTTGATGTGAGTGAAAATGAAAACAGTACTGAGAGTGGTATTTCATCCAGTGTGTCTGAGGATGAAGAAATAAGTGAAGTGTTCAAGAACAGTACTGGGTCGGGGGTTAATAAAACTAATCCAGTTAAAACTAACCTAACTAAATCAAAGACCCAACCCAATAAGGCTGAACCAAAAATTATTTTGAAAAATCCTAAATTTGTTAAACAAGGCGAAGCCAAAATAGAAGAAATCAAACAGGGTAATGCTGAATGTTCTGGTAACACTTCACCTAAATCTGCTAGCAATGAGGGATCGACTTCAAGGGGACCGTACAAAAAGCCCCTTGAGAAGCGATCTTGTTTTAAATGTCATAAAAAGGGTCATGTAGCTAGCATGTGTATTGTCAAAAAGAAGGACAACACTGCATCAACTGATGCAAAGAAAGGTGAGATTCCTGCTAAATCCGAAAGCAGGAAAGAGGTGAGCAACTCTACAAAGAAATCTTTGCAAAGGCAATAAGAGAAGGAACATGATGGTGGGTCTAGGGATCCAGGCAAACGACCAGTTAACACAAATTTTGAAAAGCCTGCGTTTGTCCCTAGACAGGTGAGTGTTGACCAGGCAAGCACTTCTAGTGCTGTTTCTCCAAAGCAGGCACCTCCCGGTAATGCCAACAAATACCAACCACCACATAGGCAACAACGTCACCAAAGTCCAAAAGGTGACAAATTTAATTCTGTAAATAATTATAATAATCAAAATGGTTATAGGGATAGACAGTATTCAAATAACAAACATTTTTCAAGAAATAATTACAATCAGGGATATTCCAACAGAGGAAGTTATCCTCAAAATACCAATAACGGGCCAGTGAATCAAAGAGGATATCACAATTCTCAGACTCAAAGGCCCTACAGGAAATTTGACTAAATGAACAGAAACAGCCCACCAAGATCCAGGACTCCAGTGGGGAGTGATGGATACTGGAGGGAGTTTACTGTTGTTGATGAAATGGGACGACCCAAGACTTTCACAGCTTGGGTCCCCTACTCTAACTAATCCTCTTTGTGAATGCAGGAGCTACTGAGGAGGGTTATCAACTGGTGGCATGTTAATAGCGGCTGCTCCAGGCATATGACAGGGGAGTTGAGATTGTTGATCGAATTTATGAAATGTGATGGAGGTTTTGTAAACTTTGCTGGCGCCAAAGGCGGGCGCATCTCAGGAAAGGGGAAGGTCACTAATGGAAAGATCACCCTAGAAGGAGTGAACTCTGTAGAGGAGTTCAAACACAATCTCATGAGTGTCTCACAAATCTGCGACAAGGGGCATTCGGTTCACTTCACCAAGAATGAAGCTTTAGTGTTGAAACCAGGAGTAGTAATTCCAAAAGAGTGGATAATTATGAGGGCTCTTAGAAGAAACGACGCGTATATCATGGATATGAGCATGCATGACGATTCTTCAACGGAGACTACATGTTTATTATCCAAAGCATCTGCATCAGACTCACTACTTTGGCATAGAAAGATGGGACACATCCATTTCAGAAAACTAAACTACATTGTAAAACACGGTTTGGTAACGGGTGTTCCTTTAAAAAGTTTTGGGATTGAGGACAAATGTGTCCCTTGTAAAACCCTCGGTGCACGGCCGTGCGGAATATCTAGATATTTCCAGAAACGACTCAGCCACTTGCCCACTTGCACGTCAACTCATATTGATAAAGTGCACGGCCGTGCACTTTAGGCGCACGGCCGTGCACAAAAGCAGAGTTTCTATAAAAACAGAGCATAACCCACTGATCAGATATTGGGTGATCTCTGGGCGATTTAGGGCGATTTTCTGAACCAGGGAGCTGCTGCAAAGGCGAGGAACAAGCTCGGGAACTCATCCGAATCATCTATCATCATCCAATCCATCACATTCAAGTTTTATGGTTTGATCTATTAAGCTTTTAGTTGATTCAAATCTGTTTATTTTAGCTTGTTTGTGTTGTTTATGTATTACATTATAGTCTAGTAATCATGTTTAGTAATCGTTAGTAGAAAAAACAATCGTTAGTATGTAATCATGTTTTGTATAAATTTGGCGTTTTTCATGTTTAGATCTTGATTATCATAGCGCAACCTTGTTTCGTTGTTGTTGGATTTGTAGTTGTATTTGAATGACTTTAGCGAATGTTGAATGTGTTAGGGGGATAAATGTTGAAAAACCGTCCGTTTAATCGTCCGGTAGTAGACTAGTTAACTTGTTAAATAGTTTATGCGATGAAACTGTAACCGGGTATTGGTTTGGTTAAAGTCAGTCGAATAACGGTTAAAAATGCTTACCGGCACGTAAAAGGGTTTAAAATGCTTAATGGTGCCGTTACTAGTCTTTGACACGGTTAATGATCTTTGGTAGTTATTTTGGTAAAAATAGCGATCTTAGTAGACCTGGGTTCAAAGTTGGTAAAATGGAATAGGTTGTGAAATGCTCTACTTTATGCTAGTTTAGGTGGCTGTATTGTGTATTCGGTATCGCTTTCCTGAATTAGTGAGGTTAGAATACTCTTAACAGATGACTAACTTATCTTTAGAAGATCTGCATGAGATCAAATCAGCTGCTCGCTAATAAACGACTTGAAGTGGTTAACGTGTGTATTCGTGTTAGCTTTCTATATAGTTGTCATGTTAGGATGCCCGAAAGGGACACTAACTGTCGGAAAATGGGAATGTTGATAACACGCCTGTATTAGTTATTATATGTAGAGGACATGCTAAGATTGGTATATTATAGTTTATATAGTTATATTTTGTATTTGGAGTCTTATATATGTCATTTAGGTATTTTAGAATTAATCTAGTTTAAAACAACAAACTTTCACTATCTTTTCTTACTGGTAAATCGGGGATAGAGTTTTAGTACCATTGCTCCGCGCGCGTCCATGGATCGATATCTGGTTCTTATCTACACATTACTACATATATGACAGGGTACACTTGCCCTATTGTGTGTGTTTTAATATTAAGGTCTATACCATTTTTTATAAATATTAAAGCAAAACGTGTGTTATTTCATTGTAAAATTATGTATATATTCGCACACGTCAGGGTCCTTTGTCTGATTGGGATTTATACGAAATACCAGGCCTAGACAGAAAACTCAGGATATAGGCACTCACCCTTCCAGATTGCACGTGCCCCATCACTAGTGAATTCCAAAACTTTAGCGAGATTAAAAAAAACGAGATGCAGAAATAGATTCTTGAGATGTGGATTTCACTCCTAACTCAAGGATGTATTTCAAAATTGAAAATTACAGTGGAGTGAAATCAGTCACTAAGTTAAGGATATCACTCCCAGCTTAGTGGTTAAGTTTCTTTTTGGAGGAAATACCCTTTGAGGTGTGGATGTCACTCCTATCCCAAAGATATATTCCAAAGATGTATAACATATAGAGGAATGAAACTAATCACCAGGGTATAGATGTCACTCTTAACTTGGTGATATCATTTCGTTTGTGAAATACGAGTGTCTTCTTCTCCAAGCAAAATACCGAAAGAATAACAAGAAAGAATCATAGTGAAAATATCTTGGACGAAAATATGAGAAATAAGAGAAATATACACGTGAGGACTCGTAAAAGTAAGCTAAGTTATAGACTAGGCTAAGGATGTATTTCAAAATTGAAAATTACAGTGGAGTGAAATTAGTCACTAAGTTAAGGATATCACTCCCAGCTTAGTGGTTAAGTTTCTTTTTGGAGGAAATACCCTTTGAGGTGTGGATGTCACTCCTATCCCAAAGATATATTCCAAAGATGTATAACATATAGAGGAGTGAAACTAATCACCAGGGTATAGATGTCACTCCTAACTTGGTGATATCATTTCGTTTGTGAAATACGAGTGTCTTCTTCTCCAAGAAAAATACCGAAAGAATAACGAGAAAGAATCATAGTAAAAATATATTAGATGAAAATATAAGAAATAAGAGAATATACACGAGAGGACTCGTAAAAGTAAGCTAAGTTATAGACTAGGCTAAAAGGCATTCTAATAACCTAATTCCCTATAACCTGGCTCTGATACCAATCTGTAACACCCCAACCAATGGCGAAATCATCGAGGTGTCACGTCGTGACGGTTGTCCAAAAGCACATGGTACTAAAATGTAAATATATTATTGAATAATTTAAATTGTCTTACTTGGATGAAATGGGAAAAATACAAAAGTCTGAACAAAACATGAAATTTGAAATAAATTATTAAAAGCAAGCACTAAAATCCAATGCTATGGAACTAAGATCAAACTGCACCTGAAACATGTACAAAATAAGTTTTGTCAACTTATGAAATGTTGGTGAGCATTCCTAGTTTTAATACATATGGTAAGTTGGAAAATGTTATACAATTCAAGTGCAAAGCTACAATGCATTTATGTAAACGATCTATCATACAAATGAGCGAAATCAATCATGTGACTGTATAAATGTACTAAAATGAACGGCGGTGTACTTATCCAATAAATGGATAATAACTTAACAATGACCATGGATTCTCCGATGAAAAAGGGGTAGAATCACCTAGGTGGGTTGTCAATCCAATAGCGCTATCCAATGTTAAGGTCGACTTGTACATGGTTAATGATTTCATTAAGTACAAATGTATTCTACATGTAATGTCTAAGCATAAAGCACGTATGTAAGCAAATGCACAATGTACTAGAATTGTATTGTAAAAATGTGAACTTGTATGTGTATTTTGTATAAGTGTACATGTAACACCCTAAAAGTGAATAAAGACAAAAAGGGGATAGGAAATACTCACCTTGATTGTTAGAATTCAACAGAAATCGACAAGAATCAATGAATTACGCTTGAACCTAATTAAAAGTGATGATTTAGCGTCTATTAATGTCACGTTATTGTTTAACAATAGTTTAGTTGGACTATTATGATAAGGATTTATCAATCAATTAATTATATTTAGTAAATAAAAGCGATTTACATTTTATTTTGGTTCAAAAAGTTATTTACCTTCTCTAAAAGAGAAGTGTTTTGAGAATTTGAACGAAAATTTGTCATTTGATAACCTTACTAAGTTTGTCAAAATGTTTTTAGTAATTAAAACTCATGCTCTTTCGTTTCTAAAAATATAATAATAATAATAATAATAATAATAATAATAAATAGAAATAACAATAGATATATCCTAGTCATAAAATATCTTAAAGCAAACCAAAAGAAAACAACGAAATTTTAATTCAGTTAAATATTTGTGAATGAAAATAAAGATAGTTCATGCCTCACTTAGCTTTGGCTTATTATATTTTTATCATAACATACAAAACATTTTTTTTTCAAAGGTGGTTTGATAACCATATATAATCTTTGTGTACTTAATAAACTTGAATTCAAGAAACTATTGAGAATTCGATACCTTCGGTTTATCGACTCCGGCTATATATGAACAAGCATGAACGTCGAGACTTTGAATCACGCAACCGTTGCTAACCGATTACGGTTTTCCGTTTGACTTCTATATTTTGTATTGCCATTCATGAAAGAAATAAGGGCGGCGGCGATGGTCGTTATACGGTACCCGTCAGAAAACATGGAGGCCAAGAGAGGAAGGTGGTCGATGGTTGTTGTATGTGTAGCGGTTGTTCGTCGAGATGTCGTAGTGATGGTGAACGAAGTTGGCTTGTAGGGTGTTCGGTGGTGTTGGGACTGAGCGAAAAAAATAGGAGACAATCAATGGGTTAATGAGGTATGAATGGTTGTAATGACATTTCTATTTTTATTTATGGATTTACATGAGGATTTATGGAATGAAGAGGATGGTTTTATGATTTTGTCCTCTAGTATAAATCATGAACTTTCCTTTATTAGTTTATTTTATTTATATCTCTCTATATGTATATTTTTTCAATCAACGAAAACATGAAGGTTGAAGTTTTGTGAACTTAGTCTTCTTTCCCCTTTGGTCTTATTATTATTGCTATTATTTTAGAATCATCTCGAATACAAATATTCAAAATATAAATAAAAAATTTGAGGACTAAAGTTGCATAAATAATAAAGTTGAAGGTGACGGGTGTCACACCAGAGTAGGCCCTGTGGCATACAAGCTCAAGTTTCCGCAAGAGCTTAGCGGGACACATGACACATTCCACGTATCCTTGCCGGCGAAATCCACATTGACGATAAGCTACATTTTGTCGAAGAACCGATCGAAGTGACTGATTGGAAGGTTCAGAATATGAGACGCAGTAAGATCAGATTGGTCAAAGTGCGTTGGAATGCCAAGCGTGGACCGGAGTTCACGTGGGAAAGGCTGGACCGGATGAAGCAGAAATATCCCGCCCTATTCAAGAAGACCCCTGTACCAGAGAACTTGAATTGAATTCCAGGACAGAATTCTCTTAACGGGGGAGAATGTAACAACCGGCAAAAATAAGGTAAATCCGTACTAATTAATTAATTAATGTGTAATTAACGTAATTAAGTGCAAATTCATGTTAATTGCTTAACTGAGGCCTTAGAGAATGGTAAATTCCCCATAAGGTGCATAGGAATGCACATGTTTAATGGTGAAGCATGATAGGATCATGTGCGAATAAACTTATCCGGTATGGACGTTAGTGATTACCCGGTAGAAATTAAATAAACGAAAAGGATCCCGGACACCCAGGATATAAAATAAAGGGTATTTTCACGAAATATAATGTGTTTTGGAACTCCAAAACCATAAGTGAAAACTTTACATACAAATCTACCGGTAACGAATAAAGTGCGCGTACCGTATAACTTATAATTTCACCCAACAAGAGCCTAATTAATCAATCAACACTTAAACTAGGCTATGTTTAAGGGTTATTAGAGGCACTTATAATGTCCGAATAACACGTGATCAAAATCCGAATAATACCTGAACGACACCCGAACGTTAAAGGATGAAACTTAACATATTGTTTGGCAAATATTTTGTGTTGTGGACCCCACTAAACCCACCCCAAGAACCGGACATTCCCCATCCATACTCATAATCTCATTTTCTTGTACTACAAATCTAAGTAAATCATGCAAGGTATGGAGAAATCTTGAGGTGATATTATATGCGATCATTAAGTACTTGAGAATTTACAAAACCCATCCTTTGCTCTTGAAAAACCCACAGCCAAAACACCCAAGAGACAATCCATCTAAGATTCACTAGTACAAAGAAAGCCTTGATTTAAGGAGATTGAATCCACACTAGATTATATATGATATTATGGTGTCCTTCCAAGATCACAATATCTTCCATTTCCCTTAGGAAACTCACGGCCAAACACCCTCTCTAAAATCCTCCCAAGATTCATTTGGTACACTACTTCCATGTTTCAAGGGATTTTAAATCTAAGATAGATTACATATGATCTTTGGAAGATCATGAAGGATTATAAAGGGGCCATGTGAGACTATACTTGATCAAACAAAGCAAAACTTCTCTTTTTCCTTCTTGTTGGCCGTGGATTTGCAAGGGCCCCCACACACATCTTCTTTCAAGTTCAAACACTTCAAAATCACTCATAAACATCCATCTTCCAAACCCCCATTGTGTGTTTCAAGCTTGGAGCTTAACCGCACAGGAAGAACACACTAAACCCCATCAAAACCAAGCATTGTTAGCTTCCTTAGCCTTGTGCTAGTTGTAAGTATTCTTGGTCTTGTTTTGTCTTTAAGAGTTTATGTTTAATAGCTTGAAGCAAGTTGTACAAGGGATTAACTTGAATAAGCTTTTCATAATAAAACATATGATTTTAAAGACTAAAATGGTGTTAAGATAGTGTGTATGGGCCGAAAATTGGTGATGGATGTGAAGTATTCTTGCGGTTTTTTTTATAAAGTTCATGAATACTTGAAGAAAATGGTGATTTAAATATAACTTGTTATTAGAACTTGAATGAACTTAAAAATGGTTTTAATCATCTTAACATAAGCATATAAGACTTGTTATAATGTTGCTTTTGTTAAAAAATAAGTTATACAAAATTTACATTATCAAAGTTTACTAACATGACAAAATTGATCCATTAAAGTTTACTAGTTTAGTAGGAAATTGTTAATCTTGAAAGATAGAATGGAAAAATGTAACTTTTATAAGTTAAAGGACTATTTTAGTAACTTTAAAACTTGAAGGACTTAAAATGATATTTTTAGAAACTTGTGTCTAAAAATATAACTATGGAAAGTTTGGTGTCAAAGTGTAAATAATAATTTTCCAAGGTATATTTGGTAAATACTAGCAAGTATACACATGTATCTTGTATAAAAGTGTATTTTTATAAAATGGAGTTTTATAAAAATATAGATTTTTCTAACGTATGGGTATATATAAAAACAAAGGTTTTTATGAAAATGTTAGACAAATTAAAAACTTGGAAGAACTTATATAAAAATGAACACTTTATATAAATGGGAATATAAAAGTGGAGCATTTTTATACATAAGTTACCAAGTCTTGTGTTAAAAATACAAAAGTATTTATAAAACTTCCAAGTAATATATGTAGGAATTTAAAAAGGTGAATAAATTTCTAGAATACACATATTGAGAAACTTGGGAAAAATTAACTATATATATATAAGTTAAGTAATCGGATTTGGACGTGTTAACGAACTAAGACGTAAAAACGGACGAACGAGAAAAATATCATTACGTCAAATGAAAAGATGAGTATAAATATATTTTAAGGACTTAAAATATATAATTTGGGTGAAAAATACATAACACCTTCCTAAGTGTTGGATAATATTCGTGGGAGAAAAATAACGTAAATAATCTAACGATTAAACGTTAAACACGTGTATGGACTTAACAACGAATATATATATATATATATATATATATATATATATATATATTCGACTCGACGAAATCCTAGTATATTTATTTAATGGAAAAGTAAATATACGGGGAGGTAAGTCGAGTCGAGTGAAGAAAACAATATATATATATATATATATATAAATATACCGAATCGACGAGATCCTAGTATATTTACTTAATGGGAAAGTAAATATGCGGTAAAGTGAGTCGAGTCGGGAGTTAAAAATATTATATCGAACGACACGATCTTAAGTATAATTATTTAATGGGAAAATAATTATGCGTTAAGTGAAGTTGAGTCGAGGATAATATTGTACAAGTTAAGAAATATTAATGAAAATATAAGTAACTTGTAAAAAGGGTAATCCATCAGCAACGGATCTAGGATACACGTTTAATTAAATGGGGAATTGGATTAAATCGTGGTTTGGGAGTTGGGGGTACAACTTGCCGAAACACACGCGCTATAGGTGTAGTGACTTACACGACGTTTGTAGGTGTTGACCTCGGACAACCTATTCTCCACTCAGGCTTGTGCACTTGCTAAGGTGAGTTTCACGGCCACATTTTAAACTATTTTACGTTTTTCGGGGGAAAGATATGTTAGGGAAAATGTGTGACAGGATAATTACTTGAGTAGTGATCGCCACTCGGGGTTGAGTCCTCTCTTCTGTAACCATTAATTCAGGGAAATGAAACTGAAGAAATATTTGGATAGTACTATTGGTGCCTGACAAGGCCCACCCCTAATCGATAGCGTCGATTATGCATCGGCGTATGCCAGGGGTGCACGTATTCTGAAATTAAGTCGTTGGATACCGAGAAATTACTTGGAGCGGGGCATTATTATTAGTCTTGGTTTGGTTATGGGCTCAAGTAGATTGTAGGAATTTGCAACTCCTATAATAGTCACAACATGTGTTATTTCCCAAAAGTAAAGTTTTGGAAACTAAAAACCTGTGAACTCACCAATATTTATATATTGACGATTTTTAACATATTTTCAGGTAATTAAAGGATGAAGGATGGCATGGCTAGTTAGGTCGGGGGATCTCACACTTTTTCGTCTGATGTTTTGGGGAGGGGTTTCGCTATTATTTCCCAAGTGTTGGGATATATTTGGGAAACCTCCTTTAATGTATTAAAACAATTTGGTTTTTGGTTATGTAAACTTAAAACTTGGTATCGACGTATTAATAAATGATCCCTTTTGCTTAATTACTTGTAGTTTGTGTTAATCTTGACTTTATACCATTGAACCGTCGCGCCACGTGTTTCCGTCATTGGCGTGGTGTGACATTATTTATGTTGACGACATAATTCTCACCACTTCTTCTGACAAGCTTCGGTTACATCTCATGTCCAGCCTTACGACTGCGTTCGCTATGAAAGAACTTGGGCCTCTTAGCTATTCTTTTGGGGATTAATGTCCCTCGCATTGGTAACAACATGTTCTTGTCTCAACATTCTTATGCTCTGGATATTATCAATTGCGCAGGTATGCAGTCTTGCAATCTAGTTGTGACTCCAGTTGACACGAAATAGAAGCTCGGTGCCACATCTGGTGTCGCGTTTGATAACCTGGCTCTATACCGCTGCTTAGCAGGTGCTCTTCAGTATCTCACTTTCACCACACCGGATATTAGTTATGCTATTCAACAGGTTTGTATTCATATTCACGACCCGAATATTGATCATTGGAATGCCCTAAAGCGTATTCTCAGATACATTCAAGGAATTTCTACTTACGGGCCCACACTCTCTCCTTGTGTTACTACTCTTCGAGCCTACATAGACGCCGATTGGGCAGGATGCTTGGACACTCCTCGTTCTACTTCTGGCTACTGTGTATACATGGGTGAGAATTTGTTATCTTGGTCTCTAAATGGCAATCCACCATCTCCAGGTCTAGTGCCGAAGCTGAGTATCGTGCAGTTGCCAATGTTGTTGCTGAAGTTTGTTGGATTCACAATCTGCTTCTTGAACTGCGACACCAATTCAAACGCCCACTTTAGTTTATTGTGATAATATAAGTTCCATTTATCTTTCTGGCAAACCTGTTCAGCATCAAAGAACCAAACATATCGAGCTGGACATTCACTTTATACATGAACATGTCCAATGTGGTACCATTCGTATTCTGCATATGGAATATACCTATGTAATATACTTATGTATTTAGGATAATTACATTGTAGTTATGTTTAGCATTATCTCTTCTCTAAGATAGAAGAGTTGTAACTTGTATTTATACCATTTTCAATGAGAAGGAGATTAAGCATTGAACCATAATATTATTCAGGAATAATGAAGTGGTTTAGTGAGGCTATGTAAAACATTCCTATGTCCTTCACGTGCAGTCTAGTGGTAGGCGACCGAGATTCCTTTTGGGAAGTCTTCGGTTCGACCCCCACAGGCAGCATTTGGGGGACACTTGCCAAGTGATGGTTGCGCCTACTTTCTTCGGAGGGGTCAGGTTCGATTCTGATGCCCCCCGGTTTTCTACTACCGTGCATTTACTCCAGAGAGGCTTACCTCTTGTGGAGGGCGTGCAACATCTGTCAAGTGGTAGGTGGTAGGAAATTTTCCGGGTGGAAACCTTAGTGCCCCTTATGCGCAGCCTCGACTCGCTTGTGGGCCGGCCACTCTCGCGTCAGTGTGGGCCCGGTTAAGATAACATAGTCTGACCATTGTAGAGTAGCTAGGGGATCCCCTTCTAGGGAGTTGTGATGAACTCTACCACAACATAGAAAATCACCTTCCAAAAAAAATGTAAAACTTTCCTTCACACTACTATTTTTACTAGTGATGTATTTTGATGCCTGTATTTTGGTATTAGACACATCATACTGATGTTATTAATGTTTTAACATTTTATAGAATTAAGATACTACATGTTATCGATGTTTTTAAGCCGCTCTTCAAACCAAATTACGATAACGGGATTTGTATATATGTTGGTTGTCCATCGATATGTGATCTCGTAGTTATAGCACTCGATGCGAATCTTGATGTGTAAAATTGATTTTCTACTAAGTTATAATGTTTTGTAAGTTCTTATCCAATGACATGACTAAGTTGATGACAAAAAAGTGTAGTTAAAGTTCAAACACAAGACAAAAGTAACATGTTCAATTACTAATCAATGGATCAAACATGGTCTATCCTAATATGTTCCTTTAAAAGATGACCAGATTTGCTCCATTTTTACATAAAAACATATAATAAACTCTTAACCTTCTTCATGCATCCATTTAACTATGCTTCTTAAAATCTAGCCACAAGTATGCACCATTGTGCCCTAGCTAGTTAATTTCATAGTTACAATATCCTTTGAATCACTTGAAATTCAAGCGGATGTCATGAGCGACACTGACTTGAAAGTGATCAGGGGGCTGGCCAAACGCCTCCACCGCCATCAGTAACATATGACAAACATGACAACGGTATAAGGCACAACCCTCGACTTCTGAGATCTCTTTTTGCATCTTCGTTTCCATCTTCCACTGAAACCTGAATGCAAAGGCATGATTTTATTATTGTTAGTATTGAATTACAGGTTTTTCTAAATCCTGCTAGTCCATAATCGTTTTCATAACTTCTTGCTGACATGGAATTATACCACTTATTATGTACTCTATCAATATTGTCCATTCTTAATATTTTGTAAAAGTTGATACAAATGGCATTGCATTTTACTAATTTACCTATATGATAATATCAGTCACATAATGCAAATTCCAACTCAAGATATATCAACTAAATCATTTTTTTTAAATAATAATACTTTCATTCCAGGAAAAAGAAAATTACATCAAGATAACGGGCAGACGATCAACAAGCTGCGCCACCACCTACTTATTTTGTTGTTAAATTTTAGAAAAATATACTTTCACTTTGTATCTACATTAATGCTAATTAGAATATATATCTCTTCGATTTTATATATTTATGTTTATATAAAAATGCACACACATACACATACACATGCACATATACATACCGAAAGAAAACTTGAAATGTTTCTTACCCCTCGTGTCGGGAGCATGTTATTCTTGTGTGTTGACTTCATGTATGGCACGCTTAACGTCTGCAAATTATAAACGATACTAGTTAATTACTTCAAGAATCCATGCTAATCAATAAAGAACTAAACTAAATTTATGTATAAGACACATGATAAACTGCCAACTCCAAATTTAGAAGAGTTTGTCTAAATGTGAAACTCATCCTAGTCCTAATTATTGGTTTTGTATTTTTCCTTATTTGCCTTTTGTTTTGAAGAAAATGACAAAATGTCTAGACATGTAGCTAACAAATAATGTATGACAAACTAAAATAAAACTACTAAATTATACCTTTTAAATTAATATATTTTAATAATACAATTATTTAATTCATTATCTTCTGACCAAAACGGGACATGTAGCTAAAAAAATAAATATTAATTGAGAAAACCAAGAAGAATGTTTTGAAGAAATGAAAGTAAAAATAGTACCTCGACTTGGTTTTGTAAGAATTTGATATATCCAATAGCCTCCATTAACACTGATGCTGTATCTGTCTGCAAATATTCTCCAACATAACGATCCCTCAGTTTTATATGAATAAACAACGTGCTAGTATGGGTCAGAAAGCCACTTCTGAATTCTGATCAACCTAATTAATTAATATATTTTACATGCATTTTTAAACTAATAAATGATTATTCTAAACATTGATTAAAAAGCACTCAGATTCATAGGGCTGCTAAGGTGCTACCCATGTTTCAAGGTACTCTTTTTAAGCATTCTTAATATATATGTATATGAAAATCATATAAGTTTTAGAGAATCAAACGATTACTTTGCGTATTTATATTAAAAATTTGCAGGGTTATAAAATCATGATAAGATATGAATATATCACACAAAAATATATACACATTTGATTTATTTCATATATCTGCCCCTTAATTTCTACCTTTTTAAACTTTCAATCTTCAACTAAAAAGTTTGTACAACGAGAGAGTCTCTTTTTATTAGTTTTTATAGGTTTAATGAATTAGGTTATGTTTAAACAAAGATGGTTTCTTTTATACAACCCTTTACTTAACCTTTTTATTATTATACTATTCGAAAAAACTTGTTAATACCTAGAAAAGATGTAAATCATTTTTGTCATGAAAGTGGTAGTACTTAAAAATATGAGTATAGGGTTGATCTATGATAAAGTTATAAGAAGAATACACATAAAAAAAAAAGAAATTAACTTGCTCTTTAAGTTTATAACAGTTACTTTTGTAAGTAAATAAATAAATTATACTTTACTTCAGAAGAAAGTCACCAACTTTTAAGTGATGGGAGAAGACAGAAAATTTTACCTTGCCAAAAGGAGCCACCAACTGCTGAAGTGCTGCAATTCTGTCTCCTAATTTCTCCTTTCTAACCTGATTTAATTAAAAACACACTTCATATTCACACTTGATGATCAATAATTCATACATATAAACATTTATTATCTACTAAGGTATTCGCGCAAGCAGTGTTGTAAGAATTGCTAGGCGCTAGTTGGTCAGTGATGTACCAACTAGTGATTAACCGGGTTAGTACGGATTAATCGGATTGAGATTTTCTATGTAATTTTCAATTTTTATATACATAGACACACATTTTATATGTAGTTTTTTAAGTAAGCGTGTTTTAACCTCTTCCTCGACTATATCTTTAAGAATATAAGATTAATTGCTAGAATTTATAGGTTTTGGTTGAAATATTTGACCAAATTTTACAGATTTTGGCAGAAATTTAGCTGGAATCGCTAGACAACCACCGACTAGCAATTAATCGAAGGCTAGATGAGATTTTTACAAGCGTACACACACATGTATTATCTGGCAAGCATGCACACAAATATATATTATGATCGTATTATTACTTATTTCCTTTCAGAAGATAAGGTTAAGTTAGTAAATATTTTCAAAATCAACTAGATTTAAACCAAATTGGAATAGTTGTTACCGACTTTTTGTACAACATAATAGACAACATTTGTTATCAATTCTAGCTAGGGCTATAAAAGAATAGTCATTAATCTACGTACGTACGGTCTGAGTATTTTTGGATGGAAGTTGCACAAGAGAGATATTGAACTTTCTAAATATAGAAATGCTTTACTTAGAAACTTTACTTTTCAGATCAATATAGGGATGGTTAATTTAGCTTCTCTCACCAAAAATATTGGGTTTGATTTGTAATTTTTTGTATATTAATATGTAATTACAAAAAAAAAAAAAAAAAAAAAAAAAAGACACTCAAAAGTAAATTATAACTTGTAAATAGTTTTGGGATGGAACTAATTAGTAGCATATCCAGCCCAGCTAGTTTGAGGTGGGAGGGTTTACCTCTTCGGAGAGTTCTCACCCAGGGTTGGTCACAGGTTCAATTTTCGTCCATCGAAAAATCATACTCATTAAGGTTGAAAGGGACCGGAGTGTGGGAGGACTCGAACTTATGACCCGAAGATTGTTAGAACTAAGATTTCACCATTGAACTACGTCTTTCAAAAAAAAAAAAAAAAAAAAGTTAAAGTTTAAGCTCAGATTCTAATCACCTTAAAAGGTGCGCAAGATGAACGGGGCTCCAGTTTGGTTTTCTTTTGCACCGCTGATTGAGGAGCCTTTGTGGTGTCCATGTAACTTGTTGCGGATCTTTTCGCTTCTGTACAGTTTGTTCTAGCGTTGAAGGACGATGATAGCTGAAACAAGAAGGAAATTAAAACAACTAAAATTTGTATTGATTAATAATACTTTCCGTGTATTAAATTATTGAAAACCGGATATTTTATATCGAGATCACAATGAAAATGATAATGGTAAAATTAACTAACCAATTAATAATAATTGTAAAACGTCACTATATGGCTAACAAGTAACTGATTGTGTTATGTGTCTTAAAATTCATAAATATTCATTATTAACTATCTAAAATTTTCTCTAGTCAACACGTGCAAACACGGGTTGTTAACCAAGTTACTAATAAACAAACCGAAAAGATTGAAATAATGGGGTGTAATAAAAAGGGTTTAAGAAAGGATGTAAAAAAACGGGGGAGGAAATTAGTGGTTAAAAAAAAAAGCAAACCCAAAAGTTGAATATTATTGATAAATCAACAATAATTGATAATAAACGTGGCTGAAACCTATAAAGTTTAGTTTGAACGTCATTGAATCATCACACTTCTTGTCACTAAAGACTGCATTTTGGGCTGAATTAAAGTGAGATGAATGTAATGTATAAAGCTGACGGTAACATTTTAAGTGGGGAAAGAAAGGAAACAGGTAACTTTTACTTCTTTAGTATAAATTCCTAGCTTTGCGAAAAAGGTGGAAAATGTTACCGAAAAGGAAGTAAAAACAAAGTCCAGATGTCTTCCATTTCCAAGTAAATTCCACAATATTCTTTAAATAATTCTTGTCAACTATAGTTAACGTATTTTAATTTCGTGATTTAGGGTATCATACTAGCTATAAATTAGTGTTAACAAGTTAAAAGTCTTGAAAATCTACTAATTACTGTCTAAATTACTGAAAATATTATTGTACTTATGTTTTTTTGGTAGATATATTTTAGTTGCACTAATTAAACTATGTTATTTTTTGCAAAAAGAAAACGTGTAAATTATATGTTTTTATTTCATAAAGAAAATGTGTAAATAACAGACAGCTTGTTGAGCTGCCCGTTTGCCTGTTATTTCGATGTAATTTTCGGTTTTATGGAATGAATAGTACGTTGTTTCATAAACAGATTAATTACATAAAATGAAAGATAAACAAAAAAAGTTGTTATATTCGAACGGGTTTCACTTTATGAAACTCGGAGCTTGTTGTTACAAAGTTTAAAAAGATGTAGAGGGAGAATAAAAAAGATTGGAAAAAAGTTATTTACCTAATGGGGAAAATATTTATTTATATAAAATAAAATGACTCCTAGAACCATGTTTAAGAAAATTGATTTTTATTGTTTATTTAATGACACTTCCACAACAAATAGTTGAACATGATAAAATTACATGTACTCATAGCCTCAGTGACCTCAAAAAATATTAATAATACAAGAAATTATTAAGCATGTATGTAGCATTGTTTTTTGAGGTTATATAGACTATGGTCCTTGGATCCTTTCCACTTTACTTTCTATATAAAAAGGACAGAAAAAAATGAATGAGACAAATAAAATAAAGATTAAAGAGAAAGAAACTAACTTTACTATGACAAATCACTGGTGTGTGATTTGGTTGATGCATCTGATCAAGGCCATATGACAAACAAGTATCTTTGAAAAAGCTTCCAAGTTGATGATGAGGAATGTTAAATGATGAAGGATGGCTAAAATTCCCATTAAATCTTGGTGAACCAAACAGATCCAAAGCTGGTAAGTTCATGTCAAAGGAGTTTGAAGAAATTGCTACTGGAGATTGATTCAAATTTGATATATTTATGGTTGGAAATATCTGGCTAAATGTCCCTCTAGATGGCGCTCGACTAGAACTATTTTGGCTGTGAGTGTTTGACGTAGCATCGGGGAATTGATCCATAAGCTGACCGCCTTTTATTTGACAACCGTTAGAGAATGTTCTAAGCAACAGCTCTTGATTGTTATTGTATCTAGGAGAATTGTTTAAGTGCAAATCTTCGATACTTGAAGTTGGGCTATTGTTTATAATGTCTGAAAACTTTGGATATGATTCTGAGCTTGAGATTTCATTATCTTTCATTCTTGCAAGCCGTTGCAATTCGTGTGTCACGTAGTTTTCAGCAGGGATGCTTGCTACACTGTTGTTGTCGTCGTTATAGGTATCTTGATGTAATCCAAACATAGGAGTGCCACTGCTCACAAAACCGATATTATTGTCTACATTTTGCTTCGGATCTCTTGAGTTTGTATCATTGTTGTTCGTATTGTACCTATACAAATTATAAACATAAGATAGATAGAAATTCACATAACATGCTCCAATTGTTCAAAGTATAAGTGGAATCAGACCAAAACCCTAATAGGGGATTGATGAAATTAATTACAATACAAGTGAATATCATGAACAACTAGTAAACAAGACTAATAAGATAGAAACTTTCTTGGAACACAATTATAAATCTTGGACCAAAAGTATATTAATTCAGATTTAGTCACCATTACTGAAAAATTTTAACCTAAGTTTCCAAATATAGAAACTAAAAGAGAGAGAGGAAGAGACTTACAAGATGGGATTTTGTGACCAAGAAAGTCCATAGCAAGAAGAGTCCAGTACAGGTTGATGATCTTGATGAAATTTTGAGGACTCCATATATAGTTTATATGAATAATAAGGTTATAATATATTGATGGGAATCACTTTTTCTTAAAACTAGCATAAAAGAAATTTAAAGAACAAAGGGAAAAGGGAGGATGGGATCTTGAAAATCCCAAGAAAAACAATTAAACTTTGTGAGCATAA